>WBZZ01005797.1:0-37781 GCA_019918135.1 Paulinella micropora | reverse complement strand
ATGTTGCTTCACCTTTTCTTAGATTGGATGGTCTCGCTATGATGATAGCGGATTTAAACATGGGGGGTTTTAATGTAGTAAATGTTGGTAATGTTGATGGTGTTGATGTTTCGGCTAATGACACCGCAGTCGTTAAACTAACGGGAGACCAGACTATAACAGGAAACAAAATATTTACTACTTATTTGGGTGTAAAAGATTCAAATCCATTAAACACGGGTAAGTTATTCTTCAATTACAACAATAATATGGGTTCTATTTATTCGTCGGAGGTAGGTGGAGCAACGGGATATCCACTAAGCATTGTTGGTTCTTCCATACTTCTTGCTTCTACAACGGGGAGTGGAATAACACTGACTGGCAATGTTTTAAATTTTAGTGGCACAACAGCAATTAGCGGACTTCCAGCCCCATTCTATGATGGTGATGCTTCAACGAAGGCTTACACTGATACGAAACTGGCAAAGGACGGCACAGTGGCTATGACGGGTAGTTTAAATATGGGTAGTTTTGCTATTACGAATGTAGGCAATGTTGATGGTATCGATGTTTCTGCCCTTGATACTTCTGTGGTCAAACTAACAGGAGACCAAACCATAGGAGGAATTAAAACATTTAGCAGTATAATAAATGCGAGTGCTGGTCTTGATATGAAAAGCCAAAGCATAACAAATGTTAATCTTGTTGATGGCGTGGATGTTTCCGTTCTTGACACTTCTGTCGTTAAACTAACAGGAGACCAAACCATAGCAGGAAAAAAAAAATTTACATCAACTTTAGAAGTAAGTGGTTCATCCAATCCTACTACTTTTGATGGTATCGGCATAGCATTTGATACAAAAATAGGAATGATTGCCGCACAAAAAACAGCAACAGCGACTTGGTATCCGATACAAATAACTGGTTCGTATGTTGAGTTATATTCGGGTAATACTTTAATTATAACCGCAACTGGCACTACACTATCTTTCAATAATAACAAAATAACAAACTTAGCCACACCATCAGCAACAACGGACGGAGCAAATAAAAGTTATGTGGATACATTAGACGGGCAAAATGTGAAACTAACAGGAAACCAAACAATAGCAGGAATTAAGACATATAGCAGTGGTGTTGAAATAACGGGAAATTCAATCAATTCAACAACAAAGGGCACATTTATCGTTTCAATTCTACCAGTAATATCGGTTCTATCGCTAGTTTGGATATGAAAACTGCAACATATTACAACTTTGAAATTTCTGCGAAAAAAATAAGTTTTATTATTGACTGGACGATAGTCGGTTGGGTAAATGCTTCGGGGTTAGATTGTAATAGTAGCAAAATAGCCAACCTTGGAACTCCGACATTAGCAACGGACGGAGCGACAAAAGGGTATGCGGACACATTGGACGGGCAAAATGTAAAACTAACAACAGACCAAACCATAACAGGAAGTAAAACATTTAATGGGGCGAGCACTACGATAAAATATCTAACTTTAACGAACAATGCCGATTTTAATAATCAAACTATCACTAATGGCGGAAATATAACATATAATGGGGCGAGGATATTAAACCAAAATGGAGGAGATATATTCTTTTCACAGACATCAGGAGATTATCAGTATTTCTTATTTACTCTAAATACTGCTGCAAGCGGAACCGCAAACCAACGAGGTTATGTATTTACGAATGTAGCATCTGATGTAAAAGGGGCGGGACTTTATATTTCAAAACTTTTGGACAATAAAAGTGCTTCGTCTGACATTGTCCGTTTTAACAATGCTGGCGGTATGCGGTTTTATGGTGCCTTAGATATGAACTCAAACAATATAACAAATGGCGGAACAATAACGGGAACTACAATTACTTCAACCGCGGGTATATCAACGACGACACTAACGGCGAGTGGATTAATAACGGCAAATGCGGGGATTACATATACTGGCACACTAACATCAGCAACGAATGCCAGTGGAGCGAAAATAGGAGTTCAGGGACAAACAGACGGAACAAATGCAAAAGGAATATTTCTATGGGATACGACTAATACGAGTTGGGGGATTTATGCAGCATCTGGTGGGGTTGCAAACACTAGAAGTTTGGCAAATGGTTTAGCCGTTTCAGGAAATGATTTTAGTTCGTATGCTTTTCGTTTTAGAGTGGCTAATGATGCTACGATGGGTTTTGTGTGGGAGAATTCTGCGGAACAATTGTTGATGTCGTTGAATGGATTAAACGGGACTTTATGGACAAAAGGATTGATTACGGCAAATGCGGGAATTACATATTCTGGGGTGCTATCATCGGCATTAGCATCAACTAATGGGGCAAAAATAGCAATTCAAGGACAAACAGACGGGACGAATGCGAGAGGAATATTTGTATGGGATGCTACTGATTCAAACTGGGGGATTTATATGTCTCAGTCTGGGAATAATAAATCATTAAGTGGAGGAACAGCACCAGCAGGAGGAGGTGGAGGATTAACTTCTTATGCTATTAGATTTTAGAGTGAATGGTTCTTCAACGAGTGGGTTCATATGGGAGAATAATTCAAATACTGCTTTAATGTCATTAAGAGCGAGCGATGGACAATTATGGGTATTGTCTAATCCAATTCAATATTCAGACAGGAGAAAAAAAGAAGATATAAAAGAATGCTTAGGCTTAGATTTTATTAATAAGTTAAATCCAGTTTGCTATCGTATGATTGATGACAAAAAGAAATGTAGGACTGGCTTAATAGCACAACAATTAGAAGAAATACTAACAGAAATGGATATGCTAGATTTTGGCGGTTTTATCAAAGAAACAATTATGGTTCCGTGTCCAAAGCAAAGAAAAGAATACGTATTGAAAGGCGTGAGTGTTAATCCAGAAGATGTTAAATGTGTTGATAGTGGTGATGTCGGTTATGGTATAGGTTATTCCGAGTTTATAGCCCCGTTAATTAAAGCGGTTCAACAATTATCAGAAAAGGTAGTTAATTTAGAAAAAGAAAATAAAAATCTTATGAATTTTCTACAAGACCAAGCAAACCAACTAGCCGAAATCAGAGTGGCCGTTCTTGATAATGTCAAATAATACAACTAGACTTCACAGACCCCCGCCTATTATGGATATGGATGGCGAACTAACTCCCGAGTTAAAGTCTCGTGTTCTTGAAGTAGAACTAAAGACTGAGGAAAAAAAATAGAGCACGAATTGGAAGATAACTGGAATTGTTGTTGTATAAAAAACAGACCGACAGACAGCCGACTTATTAAATACTTATTTCAAATGGGTATCATCGTTGCCATTATAGCCCTTTGTATCGTGAGGCTATCTGAAAAGAACTTGCCGTGCGAGGTTGCTAATACTTATGTCGGAATCCTAACACTATTGATTGGCATTTGCCTTCCATCACCTTCTTCAAAGAAGTGAGCACTCGTATAAATGTGTCATATACAATCTATTATCACCCGCACACATTAAAGGCAAAGCCTCATCAAAACTACGACACATATTATTTCCGTTATTTATGAAAACACACTTAAACCCCGTATCTACCCATTGCTTTATACAATAAGCACAACTCTCATTCTTTTTTTCGCTTATCCGTGAGTAAAAGTCGCAGGCAGTCCGACCTAACACAGACCACATAAATAATAATATTAATAACATAATATATTACACAATATATAAACAATGTCGGAGCACAAATACCAAAAGATTATTTTTCTAAGCAATAATTTTGCTGGAGGAAGCAAAACATTTAATAAAAATATTCAAATGTCATTCACACCCACCAAAATGAATGTAAAATTTATCCACTATATGAACGACCAGACCGAAACCAAAACCAGAATTCTTTATATGGACAGAATTGGAATTATTGGAACATTTGCGGACAGCACCACAGCAAACATTTCAAATCTCGGTTATAATTTGGGTGTTGTCGGATGGACTGACGGACAATATACATTTAAAGTCCTTGAAACTGACAGCGGAAATATTGACACAGGAAATTTAGCGGGCCGAATTGTAGTGTGTTTGGAATTCGTTGCTTAATATATAAGATGATGAAGATTAATAATGTCAAGGTGAAGCCAGTAAAACAAGAGGGGGATGGAAACAAAAAAGCAAAAGGTTATAAATTATTCAATGAGCCGTATGCTAACATATTTTTGCTTGCCCGTAAGAAGAGCGGTAAGACGACAGCACTCTTTGAAATACTGAAACGGACTACAGACAGAAAAACCCGCATTGTCATTATTGCTTCAACGATACACAAGGACTACATTTATAAAGCAATGGTAAAGCACTTTAAGAACAGAGGAAACCCGATGGCGATATATACCTTTCTTAAATCAGATGGTGTTAATGTCATTGATTATGAGTTGAACAAACTGAACAGACATGACGAGCAACACGAAGGAGAAGTAAAACAGGACAAAGAGGAAATAGAGAAGCCACAATTTTTATACTTTGGAAAAGAAGAAAAAAAGAAAACTACAGAACAAAAAGAACGACCCAGCAAGTATATTTCTCCAGAGGTTGTTTTTGTTTTGGATGATTTAGGGAGTGGATTAAGAGACAAGTCCGTAAGTGATTTGTTAAAAAAGAACAGACACTATAAATAAAAGGTGATTATGTCAAGCCAGTATTTGAACGACCTACGGCCAGAAGCCATTAAGCAGTTAGATTATTTATTAATCTTTCCAAGCCAGTCTCAGGATAAAATGGAACTCGTGTATAAGCACTTAGACCTATCTTTTGACTTTGATTACTTTCTTCAAAAGTATCACGAGGCTACAAAGGAGAGATTTAATTTTCTTTATGCCTCAAGTGTTGATGATGAGTTAAGAAAAAATTTTGCTTACCGCCTGAAATAATATTTTTTATATAATTATTTTTTTAATGTATATTATATGCCAGTATCGCCAGTGATAATTTCACAACCATCAGGATATAACATCGGATACAATCCATCAATGCCACAGAAGGGAGGAAAAAAGAAAACCAAGAAGAAGGGATGCGGACAAAAGGGAGGAAAGATTAACTGGGCTAAGGTCGGAAAAACTGCCTTGGCTGTTAATAAATTCCTTCGCGATAATAAGGTAATCTCTAGGACTGCGGGGGCATTGAGTAGTGTTGGGGTGCCTTACGCGGGTAGTGTTAGTGCTACTGCCGCAAAACTCGGATATGGTAAGCAACGAGGAGGTGCTGTAAAGTTTCATTAAATGATGATATTTGTTTCAAATTCTAAAATATTAGAAATATTTTTTTGTTTGTATAGAATGGTAGTCAAGAAAACAAGGAAACCTAAGGTAAGACCCCCGCGAGTTTATAGGAATAAGAGCGGGAGACCATATATTATCCAGAAGGGTAAAAAATATTATCTTAATTTTGGTAAGAAAACAAATGATATGAGCACACTTCAAATCGTTAAGTTGTTTTTGAAATATATTGGTAAGCCGAGACCACAAAGGCAGGGCCACAAACCAAGAGAAAACATAATCAAATCTGATTTCAATCGTCTTGAACACGAGAACAGAAACCAGATACAAAGCAACTTACAAAAGAAATATGAGTTAATACATGACGAGGAAGAAAAGGAAAAGAAGAAGAGGGAAGATGTGATAGAAGAAAAGAAAAGGCTAGAACGAAAAGACATAGCCGATGCCGAGGAACAAAAAGAAATAAAGGACAGGGAACACAAAAGAGAACTAGCGGAGATAAATGATCGACAAGAACAAAAAGCCAGAGAACTAAGAAGGGAGCAAAAACTCATAGAAGATGTAAAATATGAAGAAGACAGAAAAAATAGGATACAAGCATTACCACCGCCACCGCAATATCAATATATTATGCCACCACAACATGGACAGCCACAAGCACCACCACAGGTGGGCCACCTACACCAGTATCACCACTACCAAAATCCCCTACGGCAGACAAACTAGATGAAAACATAAAACTTTTGAAATCTGCTTATTTTACTGACGAAGAGATTAAAAAAATGACTGATAGTATGATACAAAAAACAGCAGATGGTATTAAATTATTGCAAAAGAAACATATAAATCTGACTGATATGAGGAAAGCACTAGCACAAGAAGAAAAAAAAAGGGAAGAAAAGGAAAATGATGTAAAAAATTTACAATTTAACCAAACAATGAAAGATGCCTTATCAAAAAAGTATTTACCAGAAATAAAAATCGTTGATTTATCGCGGGCCTTAAAAAGGAAACTTGAAATGGACGGACATACAAAATTGAAACATAGAGAAAATATCAAATGGATTATGGCCATGATAAAAAGGTTTAATATTGATGTAGGAACCGAAGAGGACCAAATAAAAAAGAAAATAGCATATTATGCTAAGTATGATGAGTATATGGGGAACCAAGGAGGTACAGGTAGGAAATTACACCATACATTGGACGAAATGATTAATAAATTATTTTCAATTGCGAAAATAAAAAAATACTTAGCCCGCAAAGATTGGAAACACACAATGAACAAACATGATTTTGTAAATACTCTAACGAACAAAATGACTTCCGATCCAAATTTAGATAAACGAGTTTCAACAGATTTGAATATTGACGAGGGAATGCCCCAACAACTATCACTACCATTAGAGACACAACCACAGCAACCAGAGCCACAACCACAGCAACCAGAGACAGAGCAAGAGCAACAGCAACCAGAGCCAGAGCCAAAGCCACAGCCAGAGCAAGTCCCATTACAAGGAGAGGGTCGCGGTTTAATGACTAATGAAATAGACGACATAATGAAAAAATATGGATGGTATCTCGGAGCAATAGCCAGTGATGAAATCTACAAGTTGAAGCCCGGAAGCAGAGAACGATACGGATTTATTATGAATTTGGACAACCACAATCAATCAGGGTATCATTGGATCGCCGTATGGATAAATCTAGATAAAGACAGGAGTGTTGAAGTTTATGACTCATTAGCACTTTACGAGCCAACAGAAGACTTTCAACAACAAATGAAACAACTAATTGACCGAAGCCATCCCGATAGTTATTTGTTAATGAAGGTCAATCAAGTAAAGCAACAATCAAACACCTCAGACACATGCGGTTGGCATAGTATGAGATTTTTAATGGAGCGGGCGAAAGGCAACCGATTTAAGTTTGCTAGTGGCTATACAGACTTAAAAGAAGAAGAAGCGGAGAAATTAAAAGCACAGAATGGTTGTGGATTTGACACCTTTTTGTAAAAGATATTTTCTAATATATAGATTTTTGAGGTTGTAGGTGGTTTTTATAAAAAGCACCTACGATGGAGTACAAGGGAGGTCGTGCGAGTGGTATCTATTACATGAATAGCAAAAACAGAATAACTGGCACAGATAGCGACTTTACACACGAAGTCAATATGAAGGGGCTAGACAATCCCACACATTGTAAAATTCTTCATATCTATGTTCCAAAGTCGTATTACTCTGTGACTTCGCCATATAATACCTTTACACTTAGCGAAGACGGGTATGAGGCTTTAATTACAATACCTGAGGGAAACTACACAATGAACAATCTAAAAAATAAGTTGTCGGAGGTACTGACTGCAGAAAGTCCGAATGACTATACATATGTCGTCTCAAGCAACAATACCAACATAGAACCAGAAGATGGTAAATTAACATTCAGTGTTTCAAATAACGGAGGCATTCAACCGCGGTTTATATTTGATGGTGATACACGTATTCACGAGGTTATGGGATTTGATAGAAATTCAACATATTTCTTCGCTAATGATTTCATTAAATCGCTAAATGTGATTATTCTAACTGAAGAAAAGACTTTATACCTTCAATCGGACTTAGTTGGTGAAGGAGATAATCATGTGCTACAAGAAATATACACCGCCAACGAAATTCCATTTGGAGCCGTTATATACGACGGAAGTGGGTCTGAGTATGGTAAGAAATTATCCTCCAGTTCAAATAATGTATATAGGTTTTATCTTACAGACCAAAACGATCAGGCTATAAATCTTAATGGGCTCGGCATTGTAATGACTTTGTTGATTTACAGAGAGACAAATTATTTTAATTTATTTACATCATTTTTTAATTTATTAAAATCAAAGTGAATTAATTTTAGAATTATTTATTTTTTTATTTTTTATTTTTGCTGAAAGATTTTTAAAATCTTTCTAATATATTCTGGTGAATTAGTTAATTTACACTACTTCAAAAAAAAAACAAAATGCAGACTCAACACGGAGGCGAACTAGACTTTTCAAGAACCGACTACATCAGTGCTTCGTATTGTTTGAATAAACTAACTCCGCGAGAAGGTGCGGGAACTATTACTGTTACTACCGCAGGAGGACAAGAAAGCAACTTTGACCTTATCAGCAGGCCATTTAACTTAGCCCGCTCTGTCTTGAGTTTTACTTATGCCCCACCAGCAATTGCAGCGAACTATAACAAATGCTATATGGATTGTCTGGCGCCTATTAGACAAATTCAACTTCAAACCCGTAGCGGTGTTTATCTGTGCGATGTAAATGAAGTTGGTAATTTTACAAAGATTATTTGGAAGGCTGAAACTTCTATGAAGGACTTTCTGACACTTGAAAACCACGATAATGGAAGTGGTGCGGGATGTATGCTTCAAAAGTGTAATGTAGATAGTAAGATTAATATCTCAACTTCACAAATAGTAAAGGAGACTTTTAGAACAACAATGACTGATGCTGGTAATGATATTGCCGCAGGTGTTAAGGCTATGTTTGGTGAGCCAGTTGTTAATGCCCGTCGCCATAATGATGTCTGTATCGCGGATGTGGGCTACTCTCTGTTGTCAATGTCGCTTACAACGAGCCTAAGTATTTCTCTGGTGGTTCTATTACTTCCGCTGAGCCTTCTATCAGTGTTAAGATAAATCTGGGTATGCTTTACAATACTATTTTCGCCCTTGATAAGACTATTATGTTTCCAGAGATTTTGAATATGCGGATTGTGTGGCAACAGACCCCTAAAATTTATTATTACAACAATGACCCCCTATCAATTGCTGGCGGAGCGGTCGTTGCTGCCGCTGGTAATGTAAGTGTTTCTAATCTCAACTTGTTCCTTGCTGTAGAGACTAATCCCGATGTCATTCAATCAATTCAACAAAAGGTGGCGAGTGCTGAAGGTATGAGTTTTAATATTGATTATCCTTATGTTTATGAAAATTCCATTGCTCAATCAACTACACAAAACATTATTCTCCGCTTTGATAGGGGGCATGGTAAAAGGTTGAAGAAAATTTATCACACACTCTTTAACAACACCGAAAACAAGAATACCGCTTATGATATTGATAACAGAGCAAACGCTAAGACTACCAGTTTTCACACCACGCTTGACGGGGCACGACTTCAGGAATTTGAAATATTTCCCGCTAGTTTTGAAGATTTATATGTGCTTGAAACCTAAACTTGAAGGTTCTGTTTTGATGAATTCAAATGTGTATCAATACAACTGGTTCTGGGTTGATACTTGGGATAATACCCGCCCGCTGTGGAGCAAAGACCAAAATGAAGTTAGTGGGCTTGACCTTTCCAATGAGAGACGATGGGAGTTCATTAGCACTACACAGAATAATGCTCATCAGCATGTAAGTGTAGCAATCACTCAGCGGGAGGTTCAGGTTAAGGCAAATATAATTTCCATTTCATAAACTTCCAAAACAAAAAAGTTAAAAAATTTAGATTTTATTTTTTTCTTTCAATATAACTCATTTGTTTTTGAGGTAGTCAAAAACAAAAACAATGACTACACACCAGAGAAATTTGATCGCACAAAATCCAGACGGAGATTTTTTAAACATCAGGGTCTGATATGATGGTGGTATTAAAACTGATAATATGAAAACTGCTTTTGGAGAAACACTAGTTGGACAATTAACTCCAGTTGTTCAAGAAATTTTTCCATACACTATTAATACAAGGATATGGACAAAACAGAAACAAAATCTTCTGTGTCATTTTTGAATAGTATGGCAGAATTAAAAACTCAAGCAGATAACACGGCAAATGCTATCCTAACAAGTAAAAGAAGAATAAAATATCGGACGGGTATGGGAGTTGTCGGTCGCTTCACTGCTATATGGACAACTGATGACACAAAAGCCTATTATTCGTGTGTAGGAATTGGTGAAAGTGAATTTTCAAATGGTTTTTATTTTTATAAAACAAATGTCTGGATGCGTATTCTACAAGCCAAAGGAGGGGGTACAACTTTTATTCAACAAGCAAACTGGGATGACCCATGCGATGGAACAAAAGATATGCCTGTTATTGATTGGAGTAAAGGAAATGTATTCCAAAGTCAATTTCAATATTTAGGCTTTGGTGCTATAAGGTTTTCTATTGAAAATCCTACGACAGGAGAATTTCAATTAGTCCATACTATTAAGTATGCGAATGCCAACACAGGTGTAAGTCTAAGAAACACTACTTTACCATTTACCGCATTAATGAGGAATGATGCTGCTATCGGAATTCAAACTCTTAAAACAGCAAGTGTTGGATTATTTATTGAAGGAAGTAATACAATAAACACAAGTATAACAAACGAAGTGGAAGGAAGTAAAGGAGCAAACACAACTGAAAGCCCTATTATTAGTATCAGGAATAAAGCAACATTTGATGCGGGCGGTGCTAATTTAACAAATTATTCAAATGTTTATCCCACTTTGATAAGTATTACAAATGAAGATACTAAGTCAAATGTTGTCAGAATGGTATTAAATGGAACACTAACTGGAGCAGGTTTTGCAGATGTTGATTCTAAGTATTCGATTGTAGATACTGACACAAAGGCGAGTGCTATCGCAAACGGAACAACAATTTTTAAACTATATGTAAATAGTGCTTCAACTCAACAAATCAATCTTAGAAGTTATGATATATACCTATCACCGAGTGATGTATTGACTTTTACACAGAAGTCTGTCTCTGCTGGTGGAGGAGGAAATGTCAATATTATTGCTAACTTCGTAGAAGACCAGTGATATTTGTTTCAGACTACGTCTTCAACAAACATCGTAAACCATTAAAGTAAAAAATAAAAGCAAAAAAAATTAATGGAAAACGATGTTTTATGAAACCGCGTAGCGGGTGAATAAAATATCAAATAATTTTTTTTATGTCATCCACATTTTGGCACCACTGCTGTTGAACTAACCATTCAAGGTATGGTTTATCAATTTTGGCTACATCTTCAATGTTTTTGTGTGCATATTTTCCATATTGAAGAACAACATCTTTCTTTAATATACATCCTTCTTCTGTACATGTAGCATTCGCTATTTCTTCGCCAACATTAGCCTTGATTTATGTGATACTAGTCTCTTTTAAATCAGTCGCCTGAAAAGGTGTGCTCGGTTCCTCCATCATTTTTTGTAATGTAGCCTCCAATGGAATAACTACTTTCACATTGTCGTCGCGGGGTTTGTATTGCTCATAGAAAGAAACAATGTCAGGCTTAGTCCATTTAATTGTCGGCTTTTTGACATTGCCGCTGTCAAGATTCCATTTTTCAATTTCATTCAAGTAGTCTTGTTTGGTGTTCAGGTCAGTCATTGATATTTTAGAATTGCGCTTCGTGCTACGCACTCTCGCTTATTCTAAAACATCGAAAAAAATTTAAAGAAAAATAATTACAAGAAAACGATGTTTTGTGATGACGAAGTCAGAACAAAATATCAAATATATTTTTTTACTTCACTTTTAATGTCTGTAAATTTTTCAAACCACGGCTGTTTCGTGACCCATTCAAGATATGGCTTATCAATAGTTGCAACATCTTGAATTTTCTTACCTTTATACTTACCGAATGGAAAAATATCCCTTGGCTTGCCTGCCCGTGCATTTTCAATCATTTGGATTTCGTCAGTAATTATCTTTTTAACATCGGTAATAGAAAATGTTTCTTTTTTATTTTCAATAGAGAGTTTCTCAAACTTCTCACATAATCTGGTGAGGGTGGTCATTACTCTATATAGAGTGGTAAAAATTTTTATGAAAAAAATTAATTAATCAAACTCGCAACAGGAGAGGACTTTCATTTTTTCAAAAAAAGATAACTAAGTCTAGCACAGCAGTAAAAACTAAGAGACGGGTTTTGATGTCTCTTTGTGTTGATTTGGCAAAAGATAGATGAGTTATCTTTTTTTTAGAGTTTGAGAGAAATTCAAATATGGACTATTTATTGATTAAGAATGCTTGTATTGAATTTGGATGAAATTATGTATATTTTTATTGAAATTAATAGTAAGACGAATTTATATGAAAATAGCCTTATTTTATATAAAAAGATAACTGTGCTATAGTAATACCTATAGTAGTATCAAGTGCTATCATCAGTGAACACAAGACAAGAAGTGTAAAGTGATGGGCGACAGGGGCCGATGCCTCGTAGGGGCTATAATGCTCATATTGATGCATCCGGTTTCCGAACATAACCAAGCGCGATTTGTATTGTTTTGCCCCTGTAGATTCATTCTGTTTTACTGCATCGTCGAAGCCAGTATGTACCGGGGTAATGCCGAGACGTTCTGCTTCCTTACGTGTAGACCATTCGACGCAGTTCATTTCATATAGACCATCAATCTCCTTCTTTCGCGCCGCAGCGATGTCGGAGTCCACCCTTTTCGTCTTTTCTGGCAGTCGTAAAACGTGAGTGTAAAGACAGAACGGCTCGTCAGTCGTTGCAGCATACAATACCTTTAAGTCATCCTCAAACCCACGTACGTTGTCGAAAACGTCTTCATCAGACCCTACCACAAGTTTTACACTATTCGATGCATGGTGGCTGGTCGTTGAGCATGTGTTCGAGGCACGTTGACGATGTTGTTGGGTCCAACGTCTCCATCGATGTCTCTTGGTGCTTTCGGCCTCTGTTCACCATCCTTGAAGCTCAACTGACGAGATGACAACGGTCGACGTTTGGAAGCTGCCACCTTCGTTGGTTTGCTTCGAGTCTTTTCCTCTCGTTGGGGTCTTGCAGTAGTCGACCCGACAGGTACCTGCATAGCAGGCACGAGGTCGAACTGCACAGCAGGCGCGAGATCATACTCGTCGCCTTCAATCTCTTCCCGTTTGACTCTCAGAGTGACTTCATCGTCGTCGCAGTCGTTGGAAAACGTCCGGTTTTCCCGTGAAATTTGTTCGACAAATTCGCCCTCCTGTGGCAAAAACGAAGTCGTTGGAGCGGCGAGCGACCAAGGCGACGCATCTACCTCAGCGTTGTAACCACGTGCGTCGTCGTTGAACTTGACATTTCTCGCCTCTACTATTTTCTTCTCTCTGTTGAGGTAGACACGATATAGGCGACGAAATATATTATCACTTGTTAAAGTTTCCGAATCGTAGTTTCGAATTTACTTAGAATGAGAACAGAAAAGCGTTATTGGCCTAAACCTTCCGAACTCGTCGGAGTAGTGTGGAGGGAATGGGGCTAGGCTCAAATATTTCAGGACTCAAGTTTACAAAACACTAACAGTTGGCGGCTCTGATGTCCACTCGGAACACAGACAGCCGCACCGAAAAACTTGAGTACTTAAACCGAACATTACAAAAATCGGCACGCTCTACTAGTCAACTAAGAAGACCGGGTGGAGGAGGGGATAGTGGAAGGGTAAAACAAAGGCGGAATAATACTATCCATTAAAGCCGGACAGAGAAAACCGGGCGGAGGAGGGGAGAGCTGACAGCAGACTAACCTTAGAGTGACGGAACAATCCCTAGGATCGGAACAAACCTACACTAAACAAGGGAAGGCACCAAGCACAACGAGCAGACCAACCTAGTGACTAGTTGTTCACGGCAACAACCGAAGGTAGCACCAAAGCAGTCCAAGCGAGACGCAACAAAGGCGGAGCGAGCGGAAGCAGCGGAGGCCACCAGCGGTCAGCAAAACGCCACCAGAAGTCCAGAGCAGACAGAAGCAAAGGACAAACCAAAACAAAACAAGGGAAGGGTGGGCGGGAGATTGAAAGTTGGGAAGATCTTCCGATCTTCTTAACTTTCCAACCTAGGCCTAACCAGACGCCGGATCAAACACGTGCCGACTCCGCCGGCTTGGCTACGCCGTGCCGACCGGACTACCGTAAAAGCGAAACGTCTCCTCGGAACTTTAACGGCGATTAACTCCAGGCGAAGCCCGAAGCAAACCAGTAATTAAAGTTTTCGAATCGTAGTTTCGAATTTACTTAGAATGAGAACAGAAAAGCTTTATTGACCTAAACCTTCCGAACTCGTCGGAGTAGTGTGGAGGTAGGCTCAAATATTTCAGGACTCAAGTTTACAAAACACTAACAGTTGGCGGCTATGTCCACTCGGAACACAGACAGCCGCACCGAAAAACTTGAGTACTGAAACCAAACATTACAAAAACCTCCAACAATTTAAGCCTAGAGATTTGTCCCTCCCCCCATAGCTTTTTGTTATGCAACTAACTCTGCCAACCTTGCGCCTACCTATAGGCGAAAACAGGACGAGGACCACCGTCCCGCGCGCATGCTTGTAGAATCGGAAGCCCCGAGCGAGAAGAGACGAGCCGCGCCACCGCGACGAAGCGAGATCCCGTTGAATCGACCACCGGTCTTCACGCCCGCCTTCTGGAGAAGCTCTCTTGCGGTGCTGACGAAAGTTGAGCGATTGAGTGGAGAATTGTCTGCCAGACGGAAGTAGGGATAGTTTCCCGCGGAAGGTAGCCTGTAGGCGTCGCGACTAGACTCATAAACTTTCTTCCAGGCATGTGGACAAACAAGCGGGTTCTCTTGTTCGGCCAGACCAACATCGCATCCGCGACGAAAGGGATCCTGCTTTGCGCCGTCCAAGGTAACCATTATAAGACTCATATCATCGACCTCGCGCATTCGGACAAAAGAGTTAACAAGGAACCGACATGCTGCGAGCGATCCTGACGCAACTAACTCACCGACGCGAAAAAGGCCGAAGAAACCCCAGACTGCAGCTGTGACGACCGTAACCCAGAGATGACGGGTGGACTTCGGGATGTTGCGATCTTTAACGGCCCCCAGGGTATAGCTGGCCATAGCCTCCAACATCGGCAACTCCAAGGTGAGACGATTGTCTAGCTTGGTACGTTTGCTACGCTTGATACCACGCCACGCCATCTCCACGAAGTGGTTATCGGTGGGGTCATCTAAGCTCATTTGGAGGCAGAAGTCTCGAATGGCGTACATATAAACCTTACAAGTAGAAACAGCCATGAACTGGCTCAGCCAGATAAGGAATAGAACGATAAGGATCGGATCGGGCTGCCACCAAACCGGACACCAAAGCTTTGTTGAGTAGGCAGAGCAGAAAGAACGTAACTTGCGGATGGCGGAGCTGTAGGCGGCACTGGTGCTGTAGGAGACCGAACACGCCATGACTTCCATCGCCGAGGTGACCAGCCAAGGTACTTCCGTTACCGCTGGAGAGGACGCAAAGAAGGCCCGGACGGGTTCAACTTGCGCCAGATCTCGGTCGCTTGAGTCATCTGCGCACGGGCCAACAAGTCGACAAGGTTCATACGTTCACGTGGCTCTTGAGATGCAGTGAGGGAAACGCCAAGGAAAGAAAGGTTAAAGTCCACGAGTCAATGAGACTCTGAATGTTTGTCTTAGGCAAGTAGCACGAGTTAAAACGGTGGGCGGCCGGGGCACAGTCCGTGACGATATGGAACTTCTTATAGCCCAAGGCGACCGCAAAATCAAAAGAAGCAACGTAAGCACTGAATAGCTCACGCATAGGAGACGAGGCGACAAGAGACTCAGAGCGAAGAAGGGCTAACTCTTCTACGGACCAACAGCGAGATGAGAAAATCCCTCTGGAACGAAAGGGGGCCATGGCGATGGCACCCTTTCCCACTGCGAACCCTCTACCTCGCAAAAGTTCGCATCGGTCCAAAGAGTACACTTGGCGGGGTCGCTGACCCATGTCATCGACTCTTTGTCATAATCTCCCGTCTTCAAGAAGTCTGACAGCGGAAGGCGGAAGTTGGAGTCAAGGAGAAGGCTGCGGGCCCACTTCGCAGCGTGGCAAGCTCTGGAACTGAACCGGCCACCTTTGCCACGCGAAGTTGATAAAGTGTTGAATGCAATCCGCAAATTTCCTACCGCCGGCCGAAGAAAAAAGAGCATCTGGGAAACGAAGCACAAAAGGCCCAGGAGTCGTTCGAAAGATTTGACGGAGTAGAAGCCGCCACCGGCGATGGTGGCCGAGGCTTGCATCACGATCTTGCGCTTGTCCGCAGGAAGCTCCACGAACCAGAAGCCTTTACGCGTGTCCTTGTGCCAACCGAGGGCACGAAAGGACTGTCCGATGAAATCTTCATGCCACGGGACCCAGAAGCTTGGAGAGCGCGTTGAACTCTAACCGAAGTGCCCTAGTTTCCCTCCAGGAAGCACAGACGACGTCGCTGTTATCAACATACAGCTTCATAGGAATGGCCTTGTAGAGAAAAATGGATTCCAGGGATCTCGCGAAGCGATTCCAACCGTCTGCTGCGTAGACACCCCCGAAGCCCGGCACGAGAAGGACGAAGTACAAAAGCTCGCCAGTGTCTGGGTCCCTACACAAAGAAACTTGCTGCCAGAAGAGCAAGGGCAGTAACGGGGTCTGGTTGTAAGCAGACTTTACATCTGCACCGAAGACTACACAACCGGGACCGGCTTCAATAATTCTGGCCTTCTGCTTGTCATGTATATAGTACTCCACCCATCATCTGTTCTGGGGTAAAGCTGGTTGAAAGAGAGGAAACGGGGAAAGGAAAGGTCATTGATTAGTCTCCTTTCCCCATTCTCGGGATGCCACTTGTCTTTTGGGATGGCATGTTCTCGTGTCACTATGGCCTGGTGCTTGCAATTGCTATTCGGGAAGGGAGGTCTTGTGAACGGACCCGCCATGAAGCCTTTCTCGACCGCCTTCATGTTGGCCTCATAGATCTGTCGGTTGTCTTCATCTGAAAGGGCGCGAGCAAGAGAGTAATCACGTAAGAATTCCCCTGTGGCCCTATAGTGAGTGTCAGTGCCCGTAAGAAAGCCTTTAAGCCACACGACTTCTGAATCCGGCAAGCAGAACCTGGCGAGGCCCACGATTTCGTCCACGTTGAAGACCGACTTATAAGGTTCTATAGTACCCTCCCATAATATTACCGGCAAGACTTCTGGCTTGCCTGGTTGAAACCTCTTGTCGCCCTCTTGGCAATCAAAGAAATGAATATTCGTTCCCCTCCCCCTCTGAAACCTAAAGTCTACAAGAGCGACACCTCCGACTTGTGTGGCACGAGAAGAGTCCCGCACAAACCAAACATGCGTTGTATATGGAGCAAAACACTGAAGTTCCACCTTCCCATAAAATCCCACCAACGCAACCACTCTGGCAAGACACAACCTAGACATAAGGAGAGAAAAAGAGATAGAAGGAGAGGTGGGAAGTATCAAGGACCAGAAGGGAAAGTCGTGCCACCAGGTATTCCCACTCTCCAACTCCAACAACAGAGAAGGGAGGGAATCAACCGACACAACCCCAACTGTGAACAGATCAAGAGGCACAGAGAGGGAGACTGAAATCCCGTCACTGTTTGATGAACAAGAGACCTTAGACGGGGGAAGAGAGCGAACCAAAGCGCCCATCTCTTCCTCAGCCTCGGTTCTGGCAATTTCCCAAATCCACCTAGGGAAAGGGAAGAAAAAGGAAGCAGAAGTGGAAGAGGGAGAAGCAGAGGGGCTTAAAAGGGACCGCTTTGCTTTGTAGGCCACTCTGCTCAGTGTACAGCACCTGAGGCTGCTGAGTAGAAGAAAACGAACCCACCAAGGGAAAACTACTAAGAGAGGCAACACAAGGAGAGGAAGACAGAGCAAGTGGAGAATGGATGTGTTGCCGTTGCTGTTGTTGTGATTGTAGACGTTGATGAGGTTGTTGAGGATGTTGTAGTTGTTGTTGTTGTTGTTGTTGTTGTTGTAGTTGTTGTTGTTGCTGAAGTTGATGTAGTTGTTGTAGTTGTTGTTGTTGTTGTTGTTGTTGTACTTGTTGTTGTTGTTGTTGTTGTAGTTGTAGTTGTTGTTGTTGTTGTTGTTGTTGTAGTTGTTGTTGTTGTTGTTGTTGTTCATGCTGAATAGTTGTATTGTTGATGGAGGAACATGAAGAGAGAGACGAAAACGAAGAAGGAGAGATAGAAAAAGAAGAAGAAGAAACAGGTACCCAACAAAGGAGTAACAGGTGACACTTGCCCGTCCAAAACAGAGGCATGAGGCACTGAAGCTTCTTTGGAAAAGGCAGTACTAGCTGAACTGAAAGGGGCAGTAGAACAAGACGGGCTGTGTCCCACAGACTGAACACGAAAAGACGAAGGAGCTGAGCAACTTGCTGACGAAGGGGACGATTGCTGGAAAAAAGTGGAACTGGTGGGACCGGTCATATTAGCAAGTGGCACCGAGGCCTGAGCATTTGAAGGCGAGGAGTCGAAGTAAGACTGATTGTTGCTGAAAGACAAATTTCCTGTCTTGGCAACCTTGACCTTGGTCACATGCTTGCGACCACCTGGATCCCAAGTTTTGCGATCTGTTTCAGAAAAGGAGAGAGCAGTGGAAGAGGAAGTCCCACCTAAGGAGACCTCCGGCTGATGTAAGCCGACCCTGAGAGCTACTTGCCCCACTGCAGAGCTTTCACCCCCCTCACTTGTTTGCCTTGCGTTTTCCCCATTTGTCGTTGTCACTGTCTGGGCAGTCCACTCGCTTGTGGTCTTTGTTTCAGGGCACACTGGACACTGGTGCAGGAAGCGACAATCTTCTTTTGTAGCTACAGTCGCGGTCGTCTGCCCAGTTGAAACACACCTTCTTGGACTTTTGAAACTGCTGTCTGGCTTGGCCAACCCCACGCGTGGTATTCGCGATACGCTGCTGCTTCAAGACACCTTGGCCATACGATTGGTTGGAAGAATGGGAAGGGGGGGTAGATGCTCGAGCATGGCTGAGGCCAACACAAAGGCAAGTGTGCCTTTGTGCCACTGTCCTAACGAGCTTCGACCACGTGTTGCCTTATCCCATCTCATGGCTGACTGCAACGAATTTTTCCTCACAATGAGCTCAAGGAAGCGGTAGTGCTCCCACATGTCTTCAGAGTGCTGAGCGTGATGCTTACTGTAAAGGACGATGCGTCTGCGAAGCAAGTCTAGAAACTTCTCAATAGTAATGGTCTTGGGCTCCGACTCGTGAGGTTCACCAATAAGAGTCTTCTTTTTGGACGGTAGAAGCTCTTTGAGGTTGATGAACTCCTTCCCTAACTTTATCTTTTTACGTACGTCGAATTCTAAATCTTCCGATCCCGGCAGACTCTGAAATTCTTGTGTCAACTTAGCATTCTCATCTCCTGAAACTGACGTTGAGAAGCCTAGTGCTGTGAGCAAGGAGGAGGATTCAATACCTTTATCGTTGGCTGCCTCCTTGATCTTGCGTTCCAACTCTTCGTTCGTCTTTTGCAGCTCGGTCAGGACAGATGCATCAAAGTGGACGGTCTTGCCTTTGTTGCCGACTCGACGAGCAGTGGCTAGCTTCGTCTTGAGCTCCTCTTGCTTTCGCAGAGCCTCATCGATCCCATCTTAAAGCTCTTTCTCTTCCTTCGTTTGCTGCTTTTTGCTCGGAGGATTCCCTGGTTCCGGCACTAACTCGTCCCCTTCTTAGTTCTTCTGCTCTTCCTTCTCGATGAGCTCGGACTGTACAATGAAGGGCCATTCAATTGCTTTACTCACAATCTGGGATGCCATAGCCAAGGAGGAAACCGCCTTACTCGAATTCACTTTGACCTCTTTGACTTCATTGAAGTAATCGTTGTACAATTTCCGCAAACCATGAGCGTTGTACAAGTTCTCCAGATGAGTCGCGATTGCTTTGGTTTTCTGTTTGTTTGTTTTAGCTTCGTTGCCTCCATTCCTATTCCCCAGAATGCCATTCACGTCTCGGATTGACTTAATAAAATCGTCGCGTGAGACATTGATACTCAGCGGAATCTTTGTAAACTTCAGCTCGACAACTTCGTCGGTATTCGAGTCCCAAATGATTTCCCCGCTGTATTTAGATACTTACATTTCTTAGAATCGTCTTCCAATCGAACCAACCCGCGAGGGACTTGGACAGACCACTGATTGCCCTCGGTGTTGAGGCGAATGGTAGCTTGCACATCCGTGAAACTCATAACGACCCCGGTTATTCGCACAGTTTCAGAATTTTTCCCAAATCTTTGAAATAAATCATTGTCTTAAACGTGGTAAGCTGCCAGGGTCGAAACAATTGAACCAACTTTGAGTTTCTTTACAACAGCAGGCATTAAAGATGGCTTCTTCCCAATTTTCCAACCTAGGCCTAACCAGACGCCGGATCAAACACGTGCAGGCTCCGCCGGCAGTGCCGACCGGACTACCGTAAAAGCGAAAAGTCTCCTCGGAACTTTAACGGCGGTTAACTCCGGGCGAAGCCCAGAGCAAACCAGTTATTAAGAAGGGAGTTGTCAAGTTGTTCCGGGTATCGACGGAGGAAAACATCGCGGATTTATTTACCAAAATAAATTTCACGTACGAGAAATTCAATTACCTGGCTGACCACATCTCGGTGAAGTTGGTGAAAGAATTTCTTGCAAAGTTTGGTGTTAAAGTCGCGTTGCAAGTACCGGGTATTTCCCGCATAAATATTCATGCCATGATCATTTATAATTATATTCTCAGAAGCGGATTGTATTAATTCTCGTATATTATATTTCTCGCATACTGTACATCGAGGGGAGTGATATAGGTGATTTGAGCGCGAGCGTGGTTCAACGCGCGCCCAGTGACGTCGTACCTCCTTATAGGAGAAGAGGCATGACATGCCTGGACTTTTACCTTTCTCTTCCCTCCCCCCCCCCCCCCCGTTAAGTTGTAATAACCATTCAGTTGCATAATTTTACCATGTCGAGGGGGAGGATGAGAAGCGCCGCGGCGAAGGCTGATTCAGGCCCCGGAAACTTACTAAGTATGTGCGTGTTCCCGTGCTGGCGTAAGCTCGGGAACACGCACTACCTTATACATTGGTATTGCTTAAATGCTATAAACCTTTTGTAATCACACTATATACATAAAAACCGATAAGAGGCCAACTTGGGGGTGGACTGTGGTAGACGAAGGGCGATTGATCAGACTATATGTCTTGATAGGCCCCGGGCATCTACCCGACCCCCAGATCCGCTGATAATGAAAGGTATTTGTATTTGTGATATATATTATATTACTTTTGTTACTTATATATATACCCCCTTACGGCAAGCGCTTCCAAATTTTAGTTTTCATATTATGATCATACGTGAATACATATTATATATACACATATATATTTTTCATATATTTATCACATATTTATGTTATTCCCCTTTCTTTTGAAGTTATTATTATATCTCTGTATTCTTATATGATCCATATGTATGTAATTTTCACATATTTCTCTTACTCATTTGCGCGATAGAGAGAGTAGGGAGTTAATCCTCTTCTCGTTGGGTAGGCCCGAATATACCACAGGCCCGGTGCCCTGTACGTACTCTAGTCGATACGTACTCGCTGTGGATAGGAGGGTAGCCAACCCAACATTACTTCTCGGAGAGAGTGAGGGTAAGAGAATATGTTTTGAGTTTGTGTTTTCTAATGTTTCACAAATAGTAATAGGAGACGTAACTTAATTAGGAACGGCAGTAACTTAATATTAATTTACTTTGTTCCAGGGGGAGTGTTGAAACTAATAATTAATTAATAGTTATGGACCGGCCGTATCGGAGTAACGGTGTCGTTAGAGCCATTACTTATGATCCGGCCAGTCAAGTTACGTGGCGCGTCTGTTGGCGCCTTTTCTCATTAAAGTTGTTGTAGTATGTTGAGAGTGTAGTTGCTATCATAGATTGCTTTATTAATAACAGTAGTCTAACATAATCATAATAATGAAAATAGGCGGCCGGCGACTGCATTAAATTTATTAACTTGGTAATATTCAAAAAAAAAATTACGTGTATACTTGAAACGTTCAACCAGTATTAAAAAGTTCGACATACCTGTATTAAAAAAAAAAAAAAAAAAAAAAAAAAAAAAAAAAAGTGAAAAAAATTACGTGGTAGTATAAAAAGTTCGACGTGTATAAAAAGTTCTATCTGTATAAAAAATTTCGATCTTGTATAAAACAGTTCGATCTGTATAAAACATTTCAACATGTCACGATACTTGAAAACAGTTCGACGTCGAACGATTTAGTACACGTTGGACTGTTTAATACATGTTGAATTTTTTTTTATTTATAATTTTTTTATAATTTTGAATTTTTTTTTATTTTCAACTTTTTTAATTTTCAATTTTTTTTTATTTGTAACTTTTTCAAAAGAAAAAATTAAGCATAATTTGAATGTCGCCAGTAATATTTATGTGCATATTATCATATATGATTATAATACTATAGCAAGTACTTATTGATACTTCAAGTTCAGTCATAAACATATTGCGGTATTTAATTTAATGTCATATTAATAACTTGATATTAATATCAAGTTGACAAAAATTTAATTGAATATTATTTAATACTAATAATTTCATTCAGTTTTACCCGGCTTGAGTTATTAATATCATGAAGTTTTGAATCATGAGTCTTTTTAATTCAGCCTCCTGTTTTATTACAATATTTGTAATATTTATTAATATAAATCATAGTATTATTAATATATGAATTTTTATTCTTTTACCAAAATCTAGATTCCAATCAAGAACAGATTTCTCAAACAAAATCCAGATTCCAACCAAAATCTGAAAAATAGTTTTTTTCCCACTTGAACGTCGTCAACAAATATGCAGACCGACAAACACTGTTGAACTGAGTTAAGTGTGAAACACCGATAAGAACATAATCACACCATATTAGACAAACAAACGGAAACAACCACATCAAAACAAGCCTATCGCTCGCGCCATCATGCCAATCACTCACGCAATCAACAAGTTTGAAAAATCTAAGAGTCAGCCACTATCACCCTGATTGTGAAGGTTTTGTTAGTAATTGAATAACGATTTTTGACATGATTAGCTTCAACCGGACTCGTCTCGATAATATTTATTAATGCAACTATCAAAATCCACAAATATGGATTCAAAACTCGAAAAGTACCGCCGATCCACATTTGTGGACCTTGATCCACATATGTGGAAGCCAGAGTAAGGGTTACAGTATTGTATTACAGTCATTAAATATTGTATCACATGAATATCTATTGGCGAAACTAAAACCACATTTATCTCCGGACGCATGGCGCGGCCTCACCTGACGCTGTAGCCCACTGTTAAGTACCCTCGGACGCCGAAATCGAGGGCACATCAACGATTATGGTAACCTCTATGTCGCGCCCGAGGAAAGCTCTGTATTGATTTTGTCCAGTACAACATACCGAAAAGTCAGGTTGATTCTCCCTTTCTGCAATGAGTTTGCAGCTCCTATTGCACATCCTGGGGGCGCCATCTTTCTCACCGAATGTGCGAAGTGTTTTTGAGTCTGACCCCTCATCACAAGCAAAGATCCATGCTCCAGCGCGAAGACCACCCAATGATTGACATCAGCATTTTGGCGCAAAGCAAAAAATCTAAAGATAAAAAACAATACCAATAATACTTTATACTACCTGACAACACTAGACCTAGCTTCGCCCAAAGATACAGATGCAATTACAGGCTCCGATCCATAGAGTTGTACATCCTGTTGCACCAGGTATCATGCATAGACAGTGCGGATGCTCATTGACCTCATCGGTATGCCAGGAAACGTGATCTTTTGTACTCCTGTACCTAGAATCACTTGTTTGAAACCAACCGCTTGGGCCTCTGCACTTACAAGTTCAGGTGAACTGAGTTGAAAGGAGTTCCTACTTTTTTCTCCGCAAGATCTAAAAGCTACATGCAACGCCTACCATTTATCTGAGCTTTAAGTTTGAAATAAGTTGGGACCGTGCTCACAATAGGTGTGAAGGAAGTGGGAATAAGAGGCTCTGTAAGTCCTGGATACCTAATTGGGACGCAACATGAATTGCACTGCAAAACACAAAAACGCACGTGTAAACAAAGCGGGAATCTGCAGGGTCCGACGCCTGGTAGGCTATGAGCCTGGGCTGTGTGACGATGGCTTCTTCACTAGCACTTGCAAGCCCAACCACTGCGTCTAGGTGCTGTGACCAGGAGGCCTACAGAGGTCTAATCGTCAGGGTTGCGCGGAATTGTGTATCCTACCTCAGAAAGCATACCCTCAAAGAACTGGGAGGCTGCTAGCGGCGGAATCACATTCGGAATGAAATCTACGTAGCAGCCCTTCAAAAGAGTTAGAATTTATGCTGTACATATTTTACATTTTCACAAAACCTGTCCCAGGTCATTTTTGCCAGCAACGCCCCAAGTAATGCGAGGGAGAGGTTGGACTGAGCTCTATCACGTATAACGGTGAGCACGATGGGTACACTCGGCAGTGAGCAAGGGTGATAACGTGTACTTGATCCGCTAAGGCGTCGCAGCTCCCACAGCGCAAGGCCGGCGTGGCTGTACACATACTTCATCACTCATACTGAATGCCACACGAAGCAGTAGCGAGGGAGCTGAGACAAGCGCAGAAGGCAAATACGTGCAATGCGCGTAGACATCACCTGCATCAAGATAAAAACCGTTGTTCTTGCAGCTTGGGCACTGCAAGGGAAACAGCAAGTAGGTGTGCCAACAGCAAGTCTAGGCATACTGTTTTCTTCAGCTCTTCCAACGTCTCTATGGGTTGCGTGGTCGCGCAAGACACGCCACCGAAAAGCCTAATGAACAAAGGTAAGACATCTCATGCATAACCTAAGAAACACATTTTAAAAAAGCAAACCAGACTGACATAAATGTATTAAGACTAGGTAGAACACTCGATATATACCAAGGGTGGAAAGGAGAAGAGGAACAAGCAAGGGACCGGAATGGAGGGCTGCTGCAGCTCCTGCCAAGACTTGCAGCGAGAACACCGCAGGCACACAGCCTCTCAAGACTCGGTGCGCACCTGCTGAAGCTATGAGAAAGCTGTGGGGGCTTGAAGGGACGTCGCAGGATGGCGCGGATCCACATGCAGAAGCTAACAAAAAATGCATCACAACAGAAATAAAAGAAAATTTAAAAAACTGAATTTGAAAATAGTATGGGGCGTGTATGTGTGAAAGTGGGGAGGGGAGGGGGGGTCATTAGTCAACAAGCTATACTGGTTTGAAGGGATCCTCCATCAAAGGACCCTTGCATACTTGTCATAATCAACATCACCAGACTTGAGAGAAGATGAATGCAGGTGATTCTGCAAGTAAAGGTGGCTTTCCTGTTTCTGTTTCTTCTGTTTTTTCTTCTTCTTCCTCCTTCCTCCCTCCCTCCCTTGCTCCCCTCCTTCTTTCTTCTTCCTGCTTCCTGCTTCCTTCTTCTTCTTCTTCTTCTTCTTCTTGTTTCTTGCTGCTTGCTGCTTCCTCCTCCTCCTTCTCCTCCTCCTCCTCCTCCTTCTTCTTCTTCTTCTTCTTCTTCTTCTTGCCTGCTCCCTCCCTTTCTTCCTTCTTTTCTTTCTTTCTTTCTTCCTTCCTTCATTAATGAAAATACATTCTATAATGATGTAGGTGAACTTGCTGTATTTACCACGTCCGAGACATCGGCTGGTCTAGATTATTGTTTATTGCCACATTTTTGTGAGAGCACGATGGTAACGTTGCAAATTAGTTACATGCTGTGGGCATTTTCAATGTTGAGGGTCTGAGGCATATTTTATGTATGAAATATTTTCAAACTGAGAGACAGTTTGGTGAAAAACGATCACGATGCTTGTAACGAAAGAAAGGTAAAGTATTTTGAAATTGAAAGAAGGAACAAAGGGCAGGAGAAAAGAACGAACGAAAAACAAGTTTTGACATTGAGAGAGAGAGAGAAAGATAGATAGATAGATAGATAGATAGAGAGAGAGAGAGAAAGAGATAGAGATCGAGAGAGAGAGAGAGAGGGGGGGGGGGTGGGGGGAGAGGGGGGGGGGGGAGAGAGAGAGAGAGAAAGGGGGGTTAAGCCCAAGGCCACAGAGGGCTGACTACAGGCCACAGGCCAGTGACCAAACAATAACAGCAACAGCAACAACAGAAATAACAACAAAAAATAAATGTATGTATGTACAACAAAACGTTGGACTGGGCACTACTCCAGCGCCCCACATACATAACTTTCATGACCATGCACAGTTCAATAAAGTTGGGCTGGGCAACATGGATGATGAACCGAAGCAACCAACCAAACCAACCACACCAGAAAGGCAAACCAACCCAACCAAACAAACCAAACCAACCGAACCAACCGAACCAACCAGTTTGGGCAAACCAACCAATCCACACACAACAACGACAACATGACAACAAGAACAACAAGAACAACAACAACACAAAAAGCATAATCACAATAAGGAAGGTATAGGTATTATGCATTCTTTAGAAATGTAGTTTTTGTGTATGTATGTTTTTGTGCAAGTAGGTTTTCATAAATACGATGTATGCATGTGAATGATTGTTATGTGTGTATGTACACTATTCAAAGAGGAATCCCTTCGGTGCACAGCAAAAACATATGCAAACAAATGCAAGATGTTACTGTAGTAGAATATGTAAAATCTTTTGTGAAAGATCATGCAGAGCAGGAGATGGTAGGATTGGCAAAGTAAAAAGAAGCCTGACAAGGGCTAGGCGGGATAACTGATGTTTTTCGCCCACCCCAGTCTGCCCAAATACGCAGCACATGAAGAGTTAACGAAAGAAAGGTGAGAAAGGGAACACGGGAAGCCCGGCTGGCAGATCGGGGATCAAAGGTAGGCGATTTTGGGGTTCAGTCACTGAAAATCTATACTTTTCCTTTACTTACTACATAAGAAGAGAAGACTGCCGTGAGCGGTTGGGTATGTATCCGAGAGCGGGGCCGTGAGCACTGGCTATATATCACATTTGCCGGCCTGGAGCGCTTAGCCCGGGCTTGGGGACTTGGGTGAAAAACTAGCACCTGGCCCCACTAACTAGGATTTCCGCATTTTCTAAGTACTGAAAGGCTACAGCGTGCTGCTTTATACACGGCCAAGAGCGGGGCCGTGATCCCTGGCTATATATCACATTTCCCGGTCAGGAGCGCTTGGCCCGGGCTTGGGGACTTGGGTGAAAATCTGGCACCTGCCTTAAATATTTTCATTTTTATCCTACGCTTGATTTGGGAACGGAAGGCAGGTTGGCCGTGGCGGTGCTACGTTTGGATACACCGCAGACCCAGCCTCCATGTTACCCTACCTCTTGAGGACGGGTACAGGAAAGGAAGTTAGAATTTTTATGTTGCAGCCAGGCAGAAATGCCTACTTGGACCACCTTATTGCTTAGCGATAATAAGCCCAAAGGCCAAGGCCGTTCTGTGCACGGCCCCACAGCACCACACTTGTATCATTACCCAAGCAACTCATGATCCACCCTGCCCAATCGCCCCCAATTGCGAAGGCCAAAACACTTGGATTGTACGTATATGACTGTGGTAAAAATACATACTTTGACCTACTTCTTATGAGGAGATTGAGCGTAGATAAGAAGGCCGTGCTTTTTTCTGTCTCACAATACTGCACTCCTTCTATATCGCTACTAACCCGCACCCTACTCTGTCACCTTGCGACTGCTTGGACGCATGGCGTTTGCCTATACATGAGAATATATAGGCCAACTCCAGTTGCCTTAGCAATCGCGAGGTGACAGGGTAGGGTGCGGGTTAGTAATGATTAAGAAGGAGTGCAGTATTGTGAGACAGAAAAAAGCACGACCATATCCTTGGCACTGATTGCCCATAAGCAGGAAGATGGACCAAGTATACATTTTCACTCAGTCATATGCATGTGCACAGGAACATATGTTTGTTGTTGCTTGTCTGTGATGGATGCTATTGGACGAGCACTACTTACGTTCAGTGAAGACTCTGATTTGCAATAAGCCCGATGCTTTTGCAACTCAGGCCCTGCAATACGATTGAACAAGCGCACAGACACAAACACATACACAAATACGTCGTACACACAAGAATGTCAAACATACATACATTACACGACTAACATGACTAACATGACATACATGACATGGACATGCAAAAAATCCATAACAGAGAGGGCAAGGTGGTAATACGTACACCAACCCCCGTCTTGCCAACTTTCCCAAGAAAGCAACACCCCCCCCCCCCCCCCAACCCACCCCCCTTATCGATTGTTTTTTGGAACTAGCTTGGGCTGCTCACTACAGGGACAGTTTGAGTAGTGTGATTATATGTGTGTGCTTGTGCGATTGTATGTTTTGACGATTTGTACCTCCTAGATGCTAGGTCTGTGTCAGAAGAAAGTTTGTGTGAGGTTTGTTTTGGGAAATTTTTTCGAAAAAAAAAAAAAAAAAAAAAAAAAAAAAAAAAAAAAAAAAAGATATCGTTCTCTGCGTAAATTTCTTCACGTAAAAAGGCAATACATGTATATTGGATCGTGACGGATTTCCGCTTGACAGGTGGAAATGCGATAGGCCGCCGGGCCGGCACCCAATTAGTCCTCAATTTTTTGTAACGGCTCGATTATGCGAAAAAAATTAGCTCGCACAGAATATCAGGAAGTTGGGAAAGTTGGGAAAGTGGGAAAGTTGGGAAAGTTGGGATCGTTCGGAAAGTTGGAAAAGTTGGAAAATTAGGAAACTTAAAAATATGTAGGAAAACGTCTCGGTAACAGAGAAAAAACCTTGAAGCTTGGCAAAAGTATGCATATACATATACATATACATATGCATATACATATACATATACATATACATATTATATATACATACATATACATATAAATATACATATACATATACATATACATATACATATACATATACACATGCATATGCATATGCATATACATATACATATACATATACACATACATATACATATACATATACATATACATACACAACCACATATACATATACATATACATATACATATAAATATATGTTACATATATATACATATACATTTACATACACATATACATACACATATACATACACATATACATATACATATACATATACATATACATATACATATACATATACATATACATATACATGTACATATACATACATATGTACATATACATATACATATACAAATACATATACATATACATATACATATACATATACATACATATACATATACATATACATAACATATGCATGTCATGTTGTGTATGTATGTGTATATGTATATGTATATGTATATGTATATGTATATGTATATGTATATGTATATGTTATGTATATGTATATGTATATGTATATGTATATGTATATGTATATGTATATGTATATGTATATGTATATGTATATGTATATTATTTTGTATATGTATATGTATATGTATATGTATATGTATATTTATATGTATATGTATGTGTATGTGTATATGTATATGTATATGTATATGTATATGTATATGTATATGTATATGTATATGTATATGTATGTGTATGTGTAATGTATATGTATGTGTATGTGTATATGTATATGTATATGTATATGTATATTGTATATGTATATGTATATGTATATGTATATGTATATGTATATTGTATATGTATATGTATATGTATATGTATATGTATATGTATATGTATATGTATATGTATATGTATGTGTACGTATATGTATATGTATATGTATATGTATATGTATATGTATATGTCTATGTATATGTATGTATATGTACGTATACGTATACGTATATGTATATGTATAACCTTGTATGTTGTATGTATGTATGTACATGCATATGTATATGTATACGTATATGTATATGTATACGTATATGTATATGTATATGTATATGTATATGTATATGTGTATGCATATGTATGTAATGATTACTGCCACTTTTCTTGACGAGGTTCTTACTAGACCGTTTCACGCTTGCCCAAAAAGATGGTTCTGCCCTTTTTGGTAGTAGTAGTAGTTTAATAGGAAAGGTGTCCCCTTTACGGAAACTATACTCCTAAAGACAAAACAGAAGCAGGACTACTGAGATGACTCATTCAAGCAAAGAAAAAGTAATCTATATAGTCTCAAAGTCCAAAAGCCTCTAAAGCTAAACACAAGTCCCAGGAGGATCCGATGAAGAACACTCCATCTTCGAGGGTCCAAATCCCAAGCACCACGACTCCATATAGCCCTCCACAGAACCCAAACACGCAAACCTATATAAGAGATTATGACAACCTCTAGAGCTTATAAAATCTCTTTAATGGCAACATTGAAGTCCTTCAAAAAACCCCTCATGGCATCAATATGAAAAGAGTTTAAGGACCATGTGCCTAATAAAGATGTCCAATTGTTACTAGAAACAGAACCATCAGGAGAAAAGGTCGAGCCAAAATATTTCAGTTGTAAAGACCTTAGAATAGGCTTTGTTAAAACACAATCATTAAAGACATGTATTTCCGAATGTTCATTTGTTGTGCAAATTCCGCAGGGAATGTTCACAGGGGTACCAAAGCCTCTATGAGAAAGGCCAAACGAAGACAACCTGCTCTAGCAAGAGAGATCAGTCTTCTCCCGCCTTCATAATTACCCTTCGTTAAATAAAACTCCATGGATAAATTTTTCTTGACTGATTTATAAAAAGATAAGTTCGACATGGATAAATTTTTGACCCACTCTTGTTGCTCATAATTATGTATGAGCATTTAAATTGTGGTTTTAGAGTTATTATTAACAAATGAAAGCATGTCATTTGTGGAAGAATCAGGCTTGATCATTTTAAGATCATTATAACCCTCCTGACCCATTTATTGTTAGCCTTAGTTAAAGTGTTCAGTAAACTAATTCTGAACATATGGTGAAGCAAACTGTGGTAAGGGAACGAAAGCAGGGACTTTAAGAAAGAAAGTCTTTTCATACTACTCCTTCCAACTACCGACGGCTAAATCAGAGGTATGTAGGCAGTATAATAGCGGGGACAGAGGGCACCCTTGTCTCTTACCCTCTGTTGGTATCAAACCAAGGGGACATGCCTTCAGCCGTATCCACTCTATTCTGTACTCTGGCATAAAGACCTTTCAGAGCAGACAGGAAGAAGGAAGGATGGATATACCCATACTTTCTAGTTTCCTCCACAAAATGTCTCTCTCAACAGAATCAAACGCTATGAGAAAGAGTTCACCAGAAATGCCATCCTGTCCAACACTCTTATTAGGCTTTAAAGAAGACTCAGCCTCTTTGATTTCGTCAGAAAACGATGTATTATCTTATAAATTATATTATATCAGAGTTATTTCCAATAAGGTCAGACTGCATATTGGAAGAAGGGATATAGGGGCCATCATGTTATGGTCTATTTAGTTGGGTTTGGTATTGTTTTGCAAATAACTCAGCAACCCCATTCCCCTTTACAACCAGTCCATTATCTCCTTCCAGTTGCATAGGACTACTGCTTTCCTTATTTAGAAACCTTTTGAGAATAGACCATGCCTTCTTAGGGTTTCGTTTCATATCAGCATTGCCTTGTATGAGATCTTTTTTCAGTCTCTCATTCCTTGCACATTTTTCTTTTTTGTATGTCATTTTTTTTATTGTTTTTAGTTTATCTTTAATGGTTTGTCTCTCCTGCATTGAAGTTGTATTCTGCAAGGTACGCAAGAGCTTGTTTTTCCTGGCTTTCAGTAGCTTGATTTCGGAATCATGGATGAAACCAGGGTGTCTTCTCGTTGTTTTGCTGTTGTTTTTCTTAGCTAGTGTGTCAATTATAGGGCAATAAGTTATAAAAGAAAGTAAGTAACTCATCAACAGAAGCATTCATTAGGTGAACTGGAACCGTTGGAAATGAATGAGATGTCCACTTTCCTTTTCCACTCAAATTTCAATTTTGGACCCACCTGATCAGCTGGTTGGAAGTATGTGTCTGGGATTTTAACATCAAATGTGATTAGTTTGTGATCACTGTAAGGAATCATGTACTTAGGCCATGGAATCATGTACTTAGGGCATAAACCACACACAGACTTTCAAAACCTAATGGTACACAACAACCTCTACACAACAATAACAAAAGCAACAAGGCACGACATGGTCCACACAACATCCCATACACTCATGACATGATAATCACTAACATCAATGCCAACATAGAAGCAAACATCATAAGCCCATGCATATCAGACCACCACCCCATATACGCAATAATACACACACATACAAGAAAACCAAACACAGACAACACACCCAGACTCACCAAAAACATATACGACAAAAATAAAGACACATTCCTAGCAAACCTCAAAACACAGTTAGAATACATCACACAGGACAACACAGAAAGCAGCGACACAAACCAAAAGTTTAGAGACATACAAACAACAATAACAAAAATCATAGAACACTTCGAACGAAAACCAAAGCAATGCAATAGAAGAAAAAGCTGGTGCAGCACCATAATAAAGAGGCAAATAAGAAAAAAGCACATACTATATAAAAAATTGAGAGATAACCCAACAACAGAAAACAAACAAGCATACAGGACACAGAGATACAAAGTCGACAAAATAATACACAAAGCAAAAAAAGACGAAGTTATGAAGTCGCTAGAAGAAAATAAAAACCCAAAAAACAACATAGAAAACTCAGAGAGTTAGTACCTAACAACAAACCACCGAGAGCGTCGCCAACCACAATACAATGCAACAACAAAACATACACAGACCCCATAGAAATAGCAAACGCACTCAACGATCATTACATAACAATAGGCAAAAAAACAAGCAACAGCATACCAACAACCGAACATAAACAACAACCAGAAGAGAAAGCGGAAGAAAACAAACAAACACATCCAAGCTTCAAACTACATAACACAACAGACATTGTAAAACAAAACACTTAAAAACATAAACAGAGATAAAGCAGAGGACATATACAAAATAAAACCAACACTTATAAAAGACATGCACGCCTTCCTCGCACCTATACTCACCAACCTCTTCAACAAAGCCATACATGAAAATAAATACCCAGACGCACTCAAAACAACAAAAGTAATAGAACTATACAAAGCCAGCGACACAAGCATGCCAGCCAACTACAGACCGATATCATTACTACCTATAATAGCTAAAGTATTTGACACAATAATAAATAAACAAATAATGGATCACCTAACAAAACACAACATAATATCACATACACAATACGCATTTCGACCTAACTCAAGCACAACCATGACAGTCCAAACCATAATAAACCAAATACAAAAACATAAAGACAAAGAAGAGCTAGCACTAGCTCTCTATGTAGACCTCTCGAAAGCATACGATACAGTAGAGCATTCAAAGCTACTAGACAAACTTCGACGAAATTTTAATTTCAACGAAGGTACAGTCCAGTTCTTTGCATCCTACTTCTCGAACCGCATTCAAGAAGTTCACACACAATATGCCAAGTCTCACAAACGCACCATCACACATGGCATCCCGCAAGGCAGCACACTCTCCACCACCTTCTTCCTACTCTACATAAATGACATAATCAATATTATACAACAAGGGACAGTATACACATATGCAGACGACACCACACTCATAATAACAGCTAAAAATCCTAAAAATCTACAAGAAAAAACACAAACAGAAATAACGAAATTAATAAACTACTTCCACTCTAATAACCTAGTACCCAACCCAACAAAAACAACATACACAATTTTCCATAAAACAAAACAAAATATCACAATAACAATAAACAACCATACCCTCGAGCAATTCCAACACGCAAAACTCCTAGGCATAACTCTACAACATAACCTTAAATATGACCAACATATTAACAACATAATCCGTAAACTCCAACCCACAATCAACTCATTACTATATGCTAAAAAATATCTAAACATAAAACAAATGAAACAACTATATTATACACACATATACCCACACCTTATACAAAACATCTCCATCTGGGGGACGCATGACAGCAAAAAGAAATATATACAACCACTCATAAAAATACATAAAAAAGTAATCAGAATAGTTGCAAAAACACATTACCGAGCACATACAAAACCAATCCTAAACCAACTCGAACTGCTTGACATCACCCACCTATACACTCTCCGTGTATGCATAGAAAATCACCCATTCATTTACCCTAAAAAACATCTCAACAGACCACTCCACAACAACACCTTTACACCAATCAATATCATACACTCATACAAAACCCGACACTCAACAAAAGGCAGCCTCTTTGTTGACCATGAAGACCCATACCTCACCAAGATCTTTGCAGATCAATGGAAGTCAATCCCAAAACATATAACAGATGAAACAAAAATCAAACCATTCAAGAAAGCACTAACTGCATATCTACTAAAACACCAACAAACATCATAGTACATATAACGTATGCACACACGCGGAAGAAAAAAAAAAAAAAAAAAAAAAAAAAAAAAAAAAAAGATAGGGGGGGGGAGGGGAGAGGAGAAGAACACTAGGCTTGCTCCTTTGTCTACTACCTGAAGAAGAACTATCCGAATCAATCGACGTATATGGTCAACCACGCCCACTCCCAACTTCCCCCCCCCCCCCTCTCTCTCTTTTACTCTTTTCTGTGAAAAAAGAAAAGAGAGGGGGGGCCGCCCCACATACGGCTACACCTTTACAATTACATAACCATAACATAGCATAATAATATATATCACCGCGCAACATATCTAAGCAAAAAATATTAATTTTAATAACTATAATACAATATCAACAACTTCCACCCCCCTCCCACCCCTTTTCTTCTTTTATTCTTTTTCTAGAAAAAAGAAAAGAGAGGGGGGGGGGGGGGGCGCCACACATGACTACACCTTTACAATTACATATCTACATAGCATAATAATATAAGCAAAAATATAAATTTTAATAACTATAATATAATATTAATACTGAGCCGCTGAATACTAATTTAATATTTAATATCTTCCTTAATACGCTCAACTGAATAACTAGGTTCCCAGTAGTATAGGGTGCCACTTGGGCACAGGGTTTCAGTGCAGTTTCATCACAGAAACCACACTAAGAGCCGTTATTGTGTTTTGAGGCTACCTATTCTCTCTAAGTTCAAAACAACAATTTCATTAAAATCTCTCTTATTATGAATTTCGTTCTATTTTTCTTCGTGGATTAGACTTTCAGTCATTATCAAATTCTGCGCCACTGCACCAACGCACTAGCGCGCTGGAGTCGTGGCGACGAGGATTTTTTCACCAGAAATTCCGTCAGTCAAAAATAAAACATTGTGAGAAGTGTTTTTCCACTAAAGGCCGTTATCCATTATTTCCTCTACCTATTTATAACTAATATAGACAAACAAAAGAAAGAAAAACGGCTACCTTTAAATAATTATTATTTAAAGAAATAAAATAAAGACACTTATAGAATGACAAACGAAGACACTCAGAGATTTAGAATGTCCAGAGGTTGTGTTATGGTAAAGAATAACGAAAAGAGACCAATGGTAAAAGTTCAATGGAGAGAAGGAGGAAAGGTTATGTGTAAGAGTTTCTGTATCGGAAAGAAAAAATCAAAAGAGCAAGCATTGGAAGAAGCAAAGAAATATCACGAGGAAAATATGATACCTAAATACGAGGAATGGAAAATTAATTACGATAAAGAAACAAGAATAATCAAAAAAGAAAAGAAAAAAATTTGGAAGCATAAAGATTTTAAGTGTGGATGTGGTGCTGAAATACATAATGGAAACAAAACGCGACATATGAAGTCTCAGAAACATATTTCAGCAGAAAAAGAAAAACCTCCAGTTCCTCCAAGGCCAAGCAAAGAGTATATGGAGAGAATAAAGAAAGATGACGATGATAGATGTAATATGTGTGGATACATGGAACATAACTGCCACTGTGGTTGCGGGTATGGTAAGTATTGATAATCAAAAAGGTTTCTCTGCGGAAACCACTGAATTTCCATTTAAAGACAAGGAGGGTCCTTATATATAGGGGCACACACGAGGCCACGAGGGGACGACCGATTGAGGCAGACAAATATTTTAATTTATAAAATTATATTTTCCTTGATATACTATTATCAAACATGGAGACACACACGTATAACGGCAAGGTCTACAGGTTGGATAGATTAAGGGAATATAAGATAAATTACGAAATCAAGTCTGTCAGGGGTCGGGATGTGCTATATATCAAACCGAAGGTAAGGGGGTATAAAATTGATACACCGACAGCCCAAAACTACTTGAACCAAGTAAGAGGTGCGGTGTATTTCGAACACCATGCTATACCAATAGCACCACCTTTACCTACGATTGAAGAGAAAAAAGAGATGAAAGAAAATTACAGAGACTTGTTGAGGTATGGTAATTATGATATTATGAGGGACGACAGCAAGGAACACGAACTAGGAATAAATGAAAGCCGATATGCGGTAAGGATTAATGGCAACTTCCGATCATTTACGATGCGCGATGTAATAAGATTTATTGAGATTGTGTTAAACGACTTTGTAAAACGACAAGCACCCGAAGATAAGGTTAGCCTAGGTATTGAGTTTGTTGATTACTATGGAAAAGTATCAACAGGCTTGCACAAAGTTAATCAAATCTCGGTTGAAAAAGTTTTAGAAAGATTGTCAGTAATATTTCAAAGCAACGAAAGTCTTTACATGGATGAGAACGGAATAAACTTTGATAAATTAAAATTTGTATTGAAATCTGTTAAAATGCCGACGGGCGGAACAAGGCTACAGGTTTTGAACAAATTGGATATATACAGAAAGAAAGGAGTAATCTGTATTACAAACAGCGATAACTTATGTTTAGCACGAGCAATCGTTGTAGTCAAAGCAAAAATTGAAAAACATCCAAAATTCAAGACAATACTAATGGGAAAAAGAAAGATACAGCAGGAAATGGCAGAGACTTTACACGATGAAGCGAAAGTCATTAAGAATGTGTGTGGAATACCAGAAATTAATACATTTGCTAATCACATTAAATACAATCTGGTTATTGTTGAATTTCCTGACAAAATCATTTATAAAACAGAACTACTTAATGCGAACGGAGAACGGCTGACTAACCTTTACATTCTAAAGACTGAAGGACATTACGATGCCATAACTAATATGAAGTCTATGATAGGAAAAAAGAATTTCTGTGAGTTATGTCTAAGAGGGTATATGGAAAGACACGCCTGTGAAGCAAAATGTAGTATCTGTGAAACCAACGGATGTAAGGGAATAAATGACAAGAGCCAGTGGAAAGAATGTGAGAAGTGTAATAGAAAGTTTCCAAACACTGACTGCTTTAATAATCACATGACGACAAACTGCGATGTTAAAGCGAAATGTAAATCGTGCGGTCTTAATTACAGAAAGAAGGATGAGCACAAATGCGGATATGCGAAATGCCGAAATTGCAAACTAGTGAAACCGCTTGAACACCAATGTGAAATAGTCCAAAAAGAAATCTTACCGCCGTCAGAGCAATACATATTCTTTGACTTTGAAGCGACACAGGACACAGGCGAGCACATTGTTAATCATGCTGAAAGCCAGTATTACGATGCAAAGGAACCGCCAGTAATTCACAAGAACATTCAAGATTTCTGTAATTGGGCTTTTGACACTAAACACAGCGGATTTA
>WBZZ01005796.1:65000-70000 GCA_019918135.1 Paulinella micropora | reverse complement strand
GGAAGCCGTTAGTCCAAGTGTTTTGAGCACCGTAAGCTTGCGCAAGCTACAATGATGACATTGTATGAGGCCTAAACCCCCGCAGGGACCTAGCCCGGGCTATGCAACACTGGACGGCTATGATGGAATGCAGTCACCAATACGGACTAGAGGAAGATTAGTCCAATTTTTGACTGCACAGGAGCGATAAATCGCAAAAGAGCAACGAGCTACGCAGGAGGATAGCTTGAAGCAAAGGGATTTGGATTGGGGATGGGAAAAACCCAAGGCGCGGAAACATCGATGAACAGAGAACGATACCATGCCGCGAGCCCCGCATTCGATTGGTCGAAGGTGGCAGGTCCATCCGTTGTCCTCGATTTGATATTTGAGCTCGTTGTATCGGTTGGTCTTGTATGCTCGTGCGTCAAGGATGTTTTCAGATAGATAGATAGATAGATAGATAGATAGATAGATAGATAGATAGATAGATAGATAGATAGATAGATAGATAGGTATCCTTCTGCAGCATGTACGTACGTAGGTATGTATGTATGTATGTATGTATGTATGTATGCATGTATGTATGTATGTATGTGTATGTATGTATGTATGTATGTATGTATGTATGTATGTATGTATGTATGTATGATGTATGTTGTATGTATGTATGTATGTATGTATGTACGTATGTATGTATGTATGCATGCATGCATGTATGCATGCATGTATGTATGTATGTATGTATGTATGTATGTATGTATGAATATATGAATGTATGTATGTACTATGTATGTATGTATGTATGTATGTATGTATGTATGTATGTTGTATGTATGCATGTATGTATGTATGTATGTATGTATAAATGTATGTATGTATGTATGTACCTGCAGGTCTTTGAACATGCTCTGAGAAAACACCGCATTGACCTGTATGTATGTATGTATGTATGCATGTATGTATGTATGTGTATGTATGTATGTATGTATGTATGTTTGTATGTATTTACCGGCACGTCTCGCTCACCAGGCTGATCCAGAAACGCCTAGATAGATAGATAGATAGATAGATAGATAGATAGATAGATAGATAGATAGATAGATAGATAGATAGATGAGATATCGACTAATGTCAGAAAAAAGGAGCTTCTGATTTCGTCAACCAAGGAAGTCTGTAAAGTATTGACCCGATGCCCAGCTAAGCCGTGATGTTTGCACGGAAGGGACTGATACAGGCGATACCAAAGCTCCCTAGTACCAGGCGGGGCCAGGGCTCGTTCCATAAAGCGCCCCTTGCAGAACGAGCTCCCACCTCCATTACAGAGGGCCCAGTAAGCAGATGGAGTTTCGAGACTGTTCGACAGTCTAGTATAAACCGACAGAGCACTGTGGGTTTTATTCCGGGCTCAACAAGCGAGAAAGGGCACCCTGAGGGAACAGGATTGTGCTTCCCGTCGCTATTTCGGCATGTGACTCATAGGCGTATGGCTAGGCACACATAAGGCACCCCACCACGGACCCAGCACACCCACACCATCCCCTAATTCTCTGTCTGTCAGATAGATAGATAGATAGATAGATAGATAGATAGATAGATAGATAGATAGATAGATAGATAGATAGATAGACGGTTGGATAGATATGTTTGGTCTATCAGCTCTGCATATCCAAAGACATAGGCATCCATTCCACCCCGCCGCCAATCGGCGACTGGGTAGCGGGCTGGGAGTGGGCACTAGTCCCCGATAGATAGATAGCTAGATAGATAGATAGATAGATGAGATGTCGCAAAGGAATGTAGTCCTTGCAAAGGAACGCAGTTTCACATCAAACAATAATTTGTGTACTGTGCATGTGTCCGGGATGGGAATCACGGGTAGACTGTGTTCTGGAAAAAGAAGAGGAGGAAGGACGTTGAAGAAAAAGGCAATCTAGGAATGGAGAGTGGGAGGATAAGGAAGAAGAGAAAGAAAAGGAAGCCGTTAGTCCAAGTGTTTTGAGCACCGTAAGCTTGCGCAAGCTACAATGATGACATTGTATGAGGCCTAAACCCCCGCAGGGACCTAGCCCGGGCTATGCAACACTGGACGGCTATGATGGAATGCAGTCACCAATACGGACTAGAGGAAGATTAGTCCAATTTTTGACTGCACAGGAGCGATAAATCGCAAAAGAGCAACGAGCTACGCAGGAGGATAGCTTGAAGCAAAGGGATTTGGATTGGGGATGGGAAAAACCCAAGATAGATAGATAGATAGATAGATAGATAGATAGATAGATAGATAGATAGATAGATAGATAGATAGATAGATAGATAGATAGATGGATGGATGGATGGATGGATGGATGGATAGATGGATGGATAGATAGATAGATAGATAGATAGATAGATAGATAGATAGATAGATAGATAGATAGATAGATAGATAGATAGATAGATAGATAGATAGATAGATAGATAGATAGATGAGATATCGACTAATGTCAGAAAAAAGGAGCTTCTGATTTCGTCAACCAAGGAAGTCTGTAAAGTATTGACCCGATGCCCAGCTAAGCCGTGATGTTTGCACGGAAGGGACTGATACAGGCGATACCAAAGCTCCCTAGTACCAGGCGGGGCCAGGGCTCGTTCCATAAAGCGCCCCTTGCAGAACGAGCTCCCACCTCCATTACAGAGGGCCCAGTAAGCAGATGGAGTTTCGAGACTGTCGACAGTCTAGTAAGATAGATAGATAGATAGATAGATAGATAGATAGATAGATAGATAGATAGATAGATAGATAGATAGATAGATAGATAGATAGATAGATAGATAGATAGATAGATAGATAGATAGATAGATGAAATATCGACTAATGTCAGAAAAAAGGAGCTTCTGATTTCGTCAACCAGGAAGTCTGTGGGTAAAGTATTAACCCGATGCCCAGCTAAGCCGTGATGTTTGCACGGAAGGGACTGATACAGGCAATACCAAAGCTCCCTAGTACCAGGCGGGGCCAGGGCTCGTTCCATAAAGCGCCCCTTGCAGAACGAGCTCCCACCTCCATTACAGAGGGCCCAGTAAGCAGATGGAGTTTCGAGACTGTTCGACAGTCTAGTATAAACCGACAGAGCACTGTGGGTTTTATTCCGGGCTCAACAAGCGAGAAAGGGCACCCTGAGGGAACAGGATTGTGCTTCCCGTCGCTATTTCGGCATGTGACTAAGAGGCGTATGGCTAGGCACACATAAGGCACCCCACCACGGGCCCAGCACACCCACACCATCCCCTAATTCTCTGTCTGTCGACAGATGGCACCCATTTCAAAAAATCAAGCCCAAGAGAGGGTCAGTGACACCTCAAGTGGCCTTGGTTCATTCCGTAGAGTAAGTGATAAGATCAACTGATGAAATATCGACTAATGTCAGAAAAAAGGAGCTTCTGATTTCGTCAACCAGGAAGTCTGTGGGTAAAGTATTAACCCGATGCCCAGCTAAGCCGTGATGTTTGCACGGAAGGGACTGATACAGGCAATACCAAAGCTCCCTAGTACCAGGCGGGGCCAGGGCTCGTTCCATAAAGCGCCCCTTGCAGAACGAGCTCCCACCTCCATTACAGAGGGCCCAGTAAGCAGATGGAGTTTCGAGACTGTTCGACAGTCTAGTATAAACCGACAGAGCACTGTGGGTTTTATTCCGGAGATAGATAGAGAGATAGATAGATAGATAGATACGTACGTACGTACGTACATACAGACATACAGACATAAAGACATAAAGACATACATGCATGCATGCATACATGCATGCATGCATGCATACATGCATCCATACATACATGTATACATACATACATACATATATGCATGTATGTATGTATATATGCATGTACTTATGTATATACATACATACATACATACATACATACAGACATACAGACATACAGACATACATACATACATACATACTTACATACATACATACATACATACAAGCTGTACGTTGTGCATGGTTGGTTGTAGCTGATATGCGGATGGCTGACCGTGTACTCAAAGCGCTTCTTGGTCTGATAATTACGCTATACTTTCCACAAATTTAAACGGGATTTACGGTAATATTTTTTGCGACAAATTTAAACGGGATTTACGGTTTTTTTTTTTTTTTTTTTTTTTTTTTGCAAAATTCTAAAATATCCCATGTGTGCACAAAGATACAGTGTCAACGTGTAGGTGGTGCATCACAGCTGACTGTAGCTGCGTTGCGGGTGGCTGACCCACTACTCAAGGCGGTTGTTCTTCTGATAATTATACTTTATTTTCGCAATTTTTTCGGGATTTACGGTTACTTTCATACAAAGTTCTAAGATATCCTATTTTTACACATAGATACAGTGTCACCCTGTACGTCGCGCATGCGTTGGTTGTAAGCGGTTGTTGTTCTGGTAATTATACTTTATTTTCGGCGAATTCAAACGGGATTTATGGCAATTTTTGTACAAAAGTCTAAGATCTCGCATGTGTACACATAGATCCAACCTGTACGTCGCGCATGAGTTGGTTGTAGGCGGGGTCCGGGTGGCTGACCCAGTACTCAAACGGGTTGTTGTTCACTGCTGCCACGTTCCACGATACAACCTGCCCAACACAACACAGCAAAGCGCTTTTTTTTTTTTTTTTTTTTTTTTTTTCTCATGACACAACACAATAACTAGAAATATAATTATGAACCTTAACCTTTGCACTTCTGTCTCCCGCTCTTTCTAACTTTCTCTCTCTCTCTCTCTCTCTCTCTCTCTCTCTCTCTCTCTCTCTCTCTCTCTCAGGCGTAAGGGGTAAGGAGACAGACAGTGTATCCCCGACGCTGGGCAACGGGACTCGCTGCTGTCTGCACTACTGCTGTACACACACACACACACACACACACACACACACTGCTGTCTTGACTACTGCTGCACACAAACACACACACACACACACACACACAAATCATAAAAGCATACACATGCATCTCCATAGCAAAGTCACAAACAAACAAATACAA
>WBZZ01005796.1:12500-25000 GCA_019918135.1 Paulinella micropora | reverse complement strand
TCACACCATACCTATCCCTCACCTCTAAAAATAACAACAACAAAAAAACATATAATAAAAACATAAAAAACAACAATAATAATAAGAATAATAACAAGAATAACAATAAAAACAACAACACACACAACAATACACTCACAATATATCACACCAACATCCACTCTCTCAAAGCACATCATCAAGACCTAATCACACACCTACAACTCCTACCATTCCAACCAGATATCATCATACTCACAGATAACTACATAACCCAACCAACCAGTAACAATGCATTCCCTATCCCTACATACACAGCCAAACATCACATCGACATCTCAATATACTATAAAAACAACATGCACATTACAATAGACGATAAACAAACTATATCGGACTCATGCAAAACTCCACTAACACTAAGAATATATAACAATAAACTTAAAAACAAACCAATACACACAATAATAGGTATGTATAGACGCCCACTCATAGACAAACAATTCATGCATGAACTACAAAATAACATAAACAGCATACTACACAAAACGCCTACAAGCACAATAACAGTAGTAGGTGACCTCAACTACAACCTATTAGACAACATACATAAACCACACACAGACTTTCAAAACCTAATGGTACACAACAACCTCTACACAACAATAACAAAAGCAACAAGGCACGACATGGTCCACACAACATCCCATACACTCATAGACATGATAATCACTAACATCAATGCCAACATAGAAGCAAACATCATAAGCCCATGCATATCAGACCACCACCCCATATACGCAATAATACACACACGTACAAGAAAACCAAACACAGACAACACACCCAGACTCACCAAAAACATATACGACAAAAATAAAGACACAATCGTAGCAAACCTCAAAACACAGTTAGAATACATCACACAGGACAACACAGAAAGCAGCGACACAAACCAAAAGTTTAGAGGCATACAAACAACAATAACAAAAGTCATAGAACAAGTCGAACGAAAACCAAAGCAATGCAATAGAAGAAAAAGCTGGTGCAGCCCCATAATAAAGAGGCAAATAAGAAAAAAGCACCTACTATACAAAAAATGGAGAGATAACCCGACAACAGAAAACAAACAAGCATACAGGACACAGAGATACAAAGTCGACAAAATAATACACAAAGCAAAAAAAGAAGAAGTTATGAAGACGCTAGAAAAAAATAAAAACAACCCAAAAAAACAACATAGAAAACTCAGAGAGTTAGTACCTAACAACAAACCACCGAGAGCGTCACCAACCACAATACAATACAACAACAAAACATACACAGACCCCATAGAAATAGCAAACGCACTCAACGATCATTACATAACAATAGGAAAAAAAACAAGCAACAGCATACCAACAACCGAACATAAACAACAACCAGAAGAGAAAGCGGAAGAAAACAAACAAACACATCCAAGCTTCAAACTACATAACACAACAGAAGACATTGTAAACAAAACACTTAAAAACATAAACAGAGATAAAGCAGAGGACATATACAAAATAAAACCAACACTTATAAAAGACATGCACGCCTTCCTCACACTTATACTCACCAACCTCTTCAACAAAGCCATAAATGAAAATAAATACCCAGACGCACTCAAAACAACAAAAGTAATAGAACTATACAAAGCCAGCGACACAAGCATGCCAGCCAACTACAGACCGATATCATTACTACCTATAATAACTAAAGTATTTGACACAATAATAAATAAACAAATAATGGATCACCTAACAAAACACAACATAATATCACATACACAATACGCATTTCGACCTAACTCAAGCACAACCATGACAGTCCAAACCATAATAAACCAAATACAAAAACATAAAGACAAAGAAGAGCTAGCACTAGCTCTCTATGTAGACATCTCGAAAGCATACGATACAGTAGAGCATTCAAAGCTACTAGACAAACTTCGACGAAATTTTAATTTCAACGAAGGTACAGTCCAGTTCTTTGCATCCTACTTCTCGAACCGCATTCAAGAAGTCCACACACAATATGCCAAGTCTCACAAACGCACCATCACACATGGCATCCCGCAAGGCAGCACACTCTCCACCACCTTCTTCCTACTCTACATAAATGACATAATCAATATTATACAACAAGGGACAGTATACACATATGCAGACGACACCACACTCATAATAACAGCTAAAAATCCTAAAAATCTACAAGAAAAAACACAAACAGAAATAACGAAATTAATAAACTACTTCCACTCTAATAACCTAGTACCCAACCCAACAAAAACAACATACACAATTTTCCATAGAACAAAACAAAATATCACAATAACAATAAACAACCATACCCTCGAGCAATGCCAACACGCAAAACTCCTAGGCATAACGCTACAACATAACCTTAAATATGACCAACATATTAACAACATAATCCGTAAACTCCAACCCACAATCAACTCATTACTGTATGCTAAAAAATATCTAAACATAAAACAAATGAAACAACTATATTATACACACATATATCCACACCTTATACAAAACATCTCCATCTGGGGGACGCATGACAACAAAAAGAAATATATACAACCACTCATAAAAATACATAAAAAAATAATCAGAGTAATTGCAAAAACACATTACCGCGCACATACAAAACCAATCCTAAACCAACTCGAACTGCTTGACATCACCCACCTATACACCCTCCGTGTATGCATAGAAAATCACCCATTCATTTACCCTAAAAAACATCTCAACAGACCACTCCAACAACACCTTTACACCAATCAATATCATACACTCATACAAAACCCGATACTCAACAAAAGGCAACCTCTTTGTTAACCACAAAGATCCATACCTCACCAAGATCTTTGCAGATCAATGGAAGTCAATCCCAAAACATATAACAGATGAAACAAAAATCAAATCATTCAAGAAAGCACTAACTGCATATCTACTAAAACACCAACAAACATCATAGTACATATAACGTATGCACACACGCGGAGGAAAAAAAAACAAAAAAAAAAGATAGGGGGGGGAGGGAGAAAAACACTAGGCTTGCTCCTTTGTCTACTACCTAAAGAAGAACTATCCGAATCAATCGACGTATATGGTCAACCACGCCCACTCCCAACCTCCCCCCCTTTTTCTCTTTTACTTTTTTCTGTGAAAAAAGAAAAGAGAGGGGGGGGCCGCCACACATACGACTACATCTTTACAATTACATATCCATAACATAGCATAATAATATATATCACCGCGCAACATATCTAAGCAAAATATTAATTTTAATAACCATAATACAATATCAACAACTTCCACCCCCCCCTCTTTTCTTCTTTTATTCTTTCTCTAGAAAAAGAAAAGAGAGGGGGGGGCCGCCACACATGACTACACCTTTACAATTACATATCCATAACATAGCATAATAATATATATCACCGCGCAACATATCTAAGCAAAAATATAAATTTTAATAACTATAATATAATATTAATACTGAGCCGCTGAATACTAATTTAATATTTAATATCTTCCATAATACGCTCAACTGAATAACTAGGTTTCCACCTTTGATAAAGGTATAACTTACTAGCTATACTTTTCACGTGGAAGTTCCCTGAGTCCAATTGTAAAAATTGTTCGCTCAATAAAAACGAAGAAGAAGAAGAAGAAGAGAGAGAGAGAGAGAGAGAGAGAGAGAGAAAGAGAGCGAGTGAGAGAGAGAGAGAGAGAGTGAGAGAGAGAGAGAGGTCGAGAGATAGATAGAGAGAGAGACAGAGACAGAGACAGAGACAGAGACAGAGACATAGAAAGAGAGAGTTGAGGCTGCGCTGCGCAAAATTTCGTTTTTCTTCCAGACATTCAAAGCGTTTGCAGCTATGGTCACTTTATATAAATAAAAGCATAAATTAGTCTAATATCTCGAAGTAGATAACATTATTTTGTTGTCTGTCTCATCCTGGACTAGTATAGACATAGAAAACATCAGATTCAGCAAATTTTGCAGGAAAATGTTGGGACTTCATATTTCTGCATTTTCCTTATCACAATCATTACTAAGCATGGAACGCTATTGCTTTTAGTTTATTTAAAGGGGGCGACGTAGTATATTTGCATGGTATGTGTTTTTGTGTTTCATAGATGCGCATCATGTTGTGCATGGCTGCAATATTTGCATAATTTTAAGCTTCAATTCATCTCCCTGTGAGGGTACGTGAATCCAAACCTTTGTTCCCTCATCACACACTTACATTTTAACTCCTTCTACCTTACTGTAATAATAATGATGTTCTTTTCCTTTTAATACAGTATAAAAACCATAAAACATTCATTCATATGAATTATAGTTATATTAGGTCTAGTAAGATGGCACGATCCTTGCTGTTTTCGGTAGTTCCTAGCTTAATATGCTTGCAAGCTTTCTCCATCAAGACAAAAGACCCTCTAGAGCGGTTTCGCAAGCAGTATAGGGACGATGAAGACAAACATACTGCACCCGCTGCATCCGCAGGCGCTGCCCCGCACAGCCTGTTGTTTCCAAATGCTCTTCCGACCCCACCAAGTGCCTTGGACCGGTTTCGAATGCATTATGATCTGCCTCAAAGACAAAGTTTATCATCTGCAATCGCATCCTCAGTCCCTCCTCAGAGACAGAGACAAAGACAGAGACAGAGACAGAGACAGAGACAGAGACAGAGACAGAGACAGAGACAGAGACAGAGACAGAGACCTACAAACAAACACACACAAACACACACACACACACACAACTAGAATGTACGTACTTTGATCGACCTAACAACTACAAATGCACAAACAACTTTGAAAATTGCTTGAAATTCAGAAATTCATTAATGTTTCTACTTCACTAACCTCAGACCATGTGAACACAAGCCCGAGACTAGAAGCTAAATAAGAAAGAAGCAGATTCCAAAGCAATCAAGTGTGGTGAACAAGCAATGAATTCGTCATTTCAGACTGAAAAGGGTACACCGGGACAGCACTAGAAGGGTGCGCTGGTTGTGGCAACACCTGTGGCTAATTTGCCTGAAATTTCAAAGGAAATCCGGAAATGTGTCCATATTATCTTAATCTTTCAGCTATATCAATGCCATTCAAGTGAAGACTCACTACTGTCGCCCCTCTGGGTTGCACTCCGAATAAGATTATCTAATCTTTCATCTGCTCTCATGGACGATTTTACTGTTGCAGGCGATCGGCGAGCTGTCAATTCTTGGCATTCCGGGAGAGATGCTCATCTCGGATCGAAGGCAAAAAGGAACTTGGCTACAAAAGTGCGCTGAGCTGTCGAGGACTAGACGTCTGTTGAGATGTATCCTTGTTGGTTTGCTGACCATTTATTGCCTTTTCCTGACTCTCTCTTCCTGCATCGGTTGGCATATGTTTTACCACATCTACCGCTGGGCGGGTTTCTATGTCGCCTATTTGGTTTTGCCTCGAGTGCCAGTCTTCCCCTGCAGTGCCGCTCGGCAGTCGCTGTTTATTGTGACGGGAGAAGTCCTGGATACGCGAGCGCTCGATCCGTCTGCTTACGACATCGAACGCGAGCTTCGTCACTGCCACTCACGGCTCCTGGTTCCAAAGCTACGGGAGTATGCTCTTGATAAGGGGTACGGCTGGATGGATGCGACCCCGAATATGACTAAGTGGTTTGAAGTTGAGTTTCATACGAAAAACATATGGGAAGAAAAACTTCCATGGAAACCGAACTGGTTTAAAATTGATGCGTTGTTTGCTGCAATGAACCACCCGAGCTCTCGCGGATTTGACTGGCTCATGTGGGTCGATAGTGACGTGCTGATAATGGAGACGGATGTGCGTTTAGACTGTATTCTCCAACACGCCAATCCTAACCACCTGATCATCCTGCAAAGGGAACTGAGCACGTTTTTCAACTCAGGTTTTTTCTTTATCCGGAACACAGACGCTGGGCGAGCATTCTTGGAACCATGGCGGCAGAAACGTGTTCGATTTTACAAGGACCAAAGGGCCTTGAATACGATTTGTAACTCCGCTGCTCTGGCAGCCCGATATCCTGATGATAAAGAGTTAGCGAGATCGGCTCACGCTGGTCAAGGACCAGAATGTCCATTTCTGTGGGCTTTACCGGATCGAACACTTTTCAGTGAGTCCAATTATTACTTCTATGGGGATTTCTCGATTCACTTTTTATCGTTGGACCGACCTGAAAAGTGCCGCTGTGTGACGCAGTTGTTGAAGACTGGTGGGTTGATCCGGGGCCCATTGTCCTCTTGGGTCGGGATGGATTGCACCTCTTTGTCGAACTCGTGCTAGCAACGTCTTACTACTACTACTACTACTACTACTACTACTACTACTACTACTACTACTACTACTACTACTACTACTACCACTACTACTACTACTACTACTACCACTGCTGCTGCAGCAGCAGCAGCTGCTACTACTACTACTACTACTACTACTACTACTACTACTACTACTACTACTACTACTACTTACTACTACTACTTACTACCACTACTTACCACTACTACTACTTACTACTACTACTACTACTACTACTACTACTACTACTGCTACTACTACTGCTGCTGCTGCTGCTACTACTACTACTACTACTACTACTACTACTACTACTACAGTGGTCAGGCCATTCTTTTCAACTAAAGATTTTGTTAGCTCAGTTCCGAGAAAAACAATCAGTAGTATTCGGAGTACTACTACTACTACTACTACTACTACTACTACTACTACTACTACTACTACTACCGCAGAAGTAGTAGAAGTAGTAGAAGTAGTAGAAGTAGTAGAAGTAGAGGTAGTTACTTAGTACGCATTGCTAACTTTCAGTCTTAGCACTGCTTTAATAGAATACTTGCCACTCATATAGCTGAGCGGGAAGCAGAAGAAATAAAGTGAATGGAAGAGGTATCAAGAGAAACAAAGCCGGACAGTCACAGTTTAAGGTCATGCAGAGACCGATGCAGTTTAGCGTCATAAGTTAACAGAGGACGTAGGCTTTCCTCCTACAGCTTTAATAAGAAAAGGCGCCAACAGAACACGTCACGTAACTTGACTGGCAGGATCATAAGTAATGGCTCTATCGACACCGTTACTCCAATACGGCCGGTTCTTAACTATTAATTAAGATTATGGTTTCAACAAATTTATTCAGTAGTAATAATAATAATAATCGCGTACACTATCTCTGCCCTGAAGAATGAAGCCTAGTAATCTTGCCATCGTCATCCGCACCTTCGCTCGCCTGCTGACGAAGCTACGTAGCATATTGACATATGCCGAACAATGGTAATTTATACGGAAATCCTTCCCACAAGCCACAGACTCGTGGTAACCATACTAGTAGTGTTACTAGGCTAATTTACATGCTCACTCTTCTAAATGTTAGCCATACCCACAGCTTACTATCATCAACCTTCAATATACACTCATACTATATGCTTTGAAAGTTACCTCTCTCACCAAGTGCTCACGCCCTGCAGGCTGAGAGTCCCGGTCTGACTAACCGTGGGAACTAATTAACTCATTGAGGAACTGATAAGTTTGCTGTAATACAAAACAATTTAATCAAACTTATTTTTACTTTTTATTTTCTCGCCCCAAGTGCACTGGAAAATTTCCTTTTTTTACTCTGCAATTTCCTTTTTTACCTATATCAACTCAGTCGTATTTTTCTCACTAGCCGTGCTACTTATCCTTCCACTCTAACCCAGCTACATCCGTTACCACACAACCTAAACTAATTCTACACCACAGACTTCCCGCTCAGAACCTTCGTCGTGACTGAGCACAGCTCACAAGTACTGAAGATATTGTACACTCATCTTGCCCTCTATCCTACCCTTGGCGCGGGCCCTTTATCTTTCACCAAACCTAACACTTTCTAATTTTTATGGCAAAGGGGTGAACACTGTCACTCGTGGTCTGGTAAACCCCTGCCCCGTTATTAAATAACTATTTTCTGAAAGTATCACACTGAGCACTTTAACGACCGGCCAAAACTACTACCGTGTAGGCATCACCCCCCGGATAGCCGGTAAAAAGTGCCATTTTTCTTGTGTCAGGTGCACCTAGTTTTTTCCCATTATTTTCAATATCGTTTGGCCGGATTTGACCTAATGCCTTTTTAACCTTGGTCTGTTGCCGTTTTCTTTTCGGCTTCACTGAGCTAATATAACGAGACATCGTTCTCTTTTGGGGATTTGTGTCTGGTTGTATTACCGACTTTTTATTGAGCTATCTTCGGGGATTGTAACATTGGAGTCACCAGCACAAGGCTGATTTCTTTTCTGGCTTGTTTTTGGAACAGCAGAAAGAAAAATTGGACAGACCTATCTCTTCTGAGTAGGTGTTCCAAAAAACAAATACTCCAGCACATCCCCACACAGCTCTTTTTGCAAAACTAGACGTCTAGGCGTTTGTGAGTAGGTGTCTCAGTACCCTCTCCACAGCCTGTATCTGTGTCCTCACAAGGAGGCCAGACACCAGACCTCGTAGCTGTTCTTTTGTTCTCTCTTGAGACAGAGACAGAGTAGGCCAACAGACGTACAAACAAACACTCACAGTTACAAACAAACTTGAAGGACACGAGCGTAGTACTCTACCTTTCAAGTCTGTGCACTTTGTTGCCTCTCAAACCACACACATCAGAGTATTTTTTCAAATCTCTGACTGTCTTTCGACAATAGGTCTGAACAAGTGTCAGACGACAAGTCGACTTCTCAAGGAGTGCTTCTCTAGCCTCTTTGACATTATCTGTACATAGGTCCTCGTACCTCATAACAGATACAACAACAAAAAGAGAAAAAGAAAAGAGGAGTGGAGAAGGAGATCAAATTTTCAGAGAAAGTCGTACAGATTACTTCTTTCTCACAAAAAAAAAAAAAAAAAAAAAAAAAAAAAAAAAAACATAAGACATAGAGGTGAGACGCTCTCTCTCTATACTGTCTTTTCGTTTTTTCTCTCTATTCGTTCCTCATAGACGAACAGAGCAATTACGGGGTAGAAACAACTCTGTCTCATCCGTATTCCTTCAGCGTCCATGTCTACTAGGTCTGAAGACTTGCAGGAAGGAGGGGGGAGAGTGAGCGAACCCCAGGAAACGAAGAGGAGTTCGTTGACCCTCATGCAGAAGGAGGAGATATGGCACCTTCCTTTGACACAGGAGGAGCAGAGAATCAATTTTTTACTGCGCCTTCCTTTGACACAGGAGGAGCAGAGGAAGTCGAGGAGGAGGAGAAGGGAGGAGAGGAAGCGAGGTTTGTGGCCGAATATGGCAAACTAAGTAAGAAGGAGTTTGAGGAGAAGAAAGGGAAGGATGAGGCCTATAAATGGCTATACATTCCCCAAGAAATGCGATGGGGACAACCCTTGAAGAAGGAGGACATCTGTTACCCTCTCCCAAGGCAAGCTCTGCCTCTGGCGGAATTCCTCAGAGACGACGGTGCACAGTTACAGGTGCAACACGTCTCATTTGGGGACAATATGTCTTTACTGGAGCTACTCGACCTCTCATGGACAGTGTTTGAGTGTGCTATACTCTTTGAGTACCAGACTGGAAAGACTGTGCTGCCATGAACACAAGAGCACTGGCTAGGTTGCTCGATCCTGGTCAGGACATTGATTCAATAAAGAGAGTGGAAAAGGAGTTTAAGTTCAGGAATCCAAAAGGACAGATCAATGTCATGGATGTGTCTCTGAAACTTATGGAGGCCAAGTTAGTGGACCTGGGTAAACTCCAACACACCCAGTTTGGCAGGGACCTTCACCCGGCCCTGAGGGAAATAGAAGGCGAAGCTGGAGGGGTGACGAGGATGAAGAAGCTGCATGCGGCCTTGGTGAAGGATGACGCATGGAAGAGGTGGGTCTTCACGAAGGATCATACGATCTTGGAGGGGACGGCCGCACCACCCCCCACCAATAAAGCGGGAGAGAAGGAGTTGGCGGAGAAGGCTTTGTTCCTTCGGAAGGCAGCTGAGATCCTGTCTTTTTTTTCATCATGCCAAGAGCTGTATATCAAAGAGCTAGCGGCTGAGAAAGAAAAGAAGGAGATGAAGGCAAAGATTGCATTAGCCAAGGCGGCGGGAACAAAGGGACCGAGATATTCCTCTGGATCTTATATGGCTCCCTCGGGCCGCTCCGCCCCGTCAGCCCACACAGCCCCTTCGGCCCCTGCGACTAGCTCAGCGCCTACCACTGTCATTGTCAACAGTAATGACAAAAAGGACAGACAGGCTATCATACAGGCCTTCCAAAAATATACAAAGTCCGATGCCACTGCTCTGACGCTGTATGCAGAGACAGCGAGTCAGAAGGACACGGATGCGAACCTTCGAGACAAGCTCAGAAGAATTGATGCTTGTATGAAGCAGCATCCAACGGACGAAACACAGGAGTATGAGGCGTTGTACACCTTGTTGGACCCATCAATCATCACACAAGGGTTTGATGTTGGGGAATACAAGGCGATGAGAGCGGTAGAGGTGGCGGCTAGGAGAGCAGCCTCAGACCTGCAATGCACGGTGCCAGTTGCCGTCCTCTTGCAATACTTTAAAACTCATGGGTATCAGCACCTGTGCACTGGTACTTTGATTGGGTTTGAGATTTTTCAAGAGGTGAACGAAGGGCTGGGCATTGGCACGAGGTTGGCAGCGATCCTCACTGAGGTCAGCGCCAAGTACGGGCTCTTTTATAGCCGGAAGTCTATCATTTTGTACTTCCTGAGTGCTTTGTGTACACGACACCCGAGCAAGCTCGCAAGGATCATACAGTCCTGTCCGACCTTCACGGCGGTGAAGACGGCGGATTTTTTAGAAACGAATATATACGAGAGGACTGTAGCGGCTACTCCGCCGGGCGACCTGTTCAAGGAGGTGCTCGACGCGTGTTCCGAATTGGACACGGCCACCGAGTCATTCTCCAGTGCCGCGACACAGGGGGTTGGAGGTGCTCAAGCAGCACATGCAACTCGAACGGCAGGTCTCAAGAGGGGGAGAGATGAGCCGACGCCGTGCTACCGCTATTTTTCATACATGGCGTGTAAGCATGAGGCACAGAAAGGAGTAGGCAATTGCCTCTTCAGCCACGACTCTCTTGATGATAGGCAGCGAAATCTTTTCCTTAGAGAGCTCGAAGGCATGAAAAAGACCATGTACGCCATGTACAAGAAGGAGTTGGAGGAGGGGAGGTGGAATGCGAATATGGTCTCGGATGCGGAGTTCCGGGAGGCCATCATTTACTTCCTTGACAGAATGAAGAGAAGGGAGAAGAGAGAGACATCGGGCCGATCAAAGGCGCCGACTAGAGGAGGAGGAGAGACGAGATGATCGTCACGAGGGTCCCGAGGGACACCAAGAGGGGCGGCACCACGAGGACGAGGCTTTCGTGGAAGGGGAGGACGGACCCCAGCGCGCCCTCCCAGAGGACACTGATACTGGAATTATAGCACCAGTTCCAGCTCCAACTACCCCAGCAAGCTTATACCGCTACGGAGGGGGGACGTCAAGACGAAGACACTGGCCCAGGTGAGCGTGTTGTCGTCGTAGACTGACGGGAGGACAAGAGAGAGGAAAAGAAGAGAGAGAAGGAGATAAAAACTGTTCTTTTTAATCCGACAGTCACAGTTATGCCTACTGTTGCTGAACAGGATACGAACGGTTCCGTTCCTCCCAGACGTGAAGGTGAAGGCACACAGCCTCACAAGCCTCAAGGTAAGCACTTGCTAGTTCATCCTTCGAGAGCTAATATGATAAATGATGCGAATAGGAAGGCGAAGAAGGCGATGGAGGAGAGGAAGCCGAAACCAAAGGCTAGGTCTCCTCCTACGAAGAAGCAGCGGACCGTACCCCCGCCAAAGGACTCAATAGTCTCTGCTATAGACACGAGTACACTCGGTGTACCAGACTCTGTCCAAAAGACACTCGAGATACCGGAAGCCCCGGAGACTCAAGAAGTTAAGTTGGCGGAAAAGGGGGGAGAACGAGAAGAGGACAAGGAACTTGAGCTTAGACTCAAAACCCTAGAACGAAAAATTCATATGCTAGCGGCTAGTTTACATAGACCAGACGCGCTATGCTACACTGACCTCTTTTGTGAAACTTTACAAACCATGTACACCCTGGGCCCACGGCAAGAAATCCATGATAGTGCCGTTAATCCTAATTTCTATCTTCGCGTTAGCGTTGTTTTTGTCAGTGTGATTCAAGTAATTAACACAGCCTCGGGGAACCACCACAAGACCACGCTGCAATGTTTCTTTGTCCCTTGCCTGGTCAACAAGGACGACCATCGCTTGGCATTTCCCACGATACTGTGTTCTTTCAGGCAACAGGGTCAGACAGTCAAGGTAATGATAGACCTCCCTAACTCTCTTATTGTCCACCACCTCGGCCGCGTAACATTCACCTTGCTGCAGCTTGTCCGCCGCAAAACCCCCCCAACCGTGAACTAGGGATCGTG
>WBZZ01005796.1:0-7500 GCA_019918135.1 Paulinella micropora | reverse complement strand
TACTGTCATTCTGCCATACAGTGAGAAGGCGATCTGGGCACAGGAGATAAGGGACCGGCTTATTGATCATCCTATACCTGTTCCTTCTCGCAAGCAACAGTTAGTGGTGGCTTGTCGACTCGGGTCTCGGGAGCAGAGCAGTGCATACAAGCAAAAGCTCAGAGCCCAGGACAAGTTGAAATTGATACCTCAAGCTTTCACATGCTTTGATGGTTTCTACACCCGTAAGGCTCCGATACAATACGCGAACCTTATTGATATGCTTGTCGGGCTGGGTCATGATGATGAGCCGGACACAGTCACGTATGAAAGAACGGGACTAGACGATTTGTCCGAGGAAGATTTGAGTTTGGAGGAGGACTTAGCGCCCCTCAAGGAGCATAAGAAGATGTCGGAGGAAGATTTCCAAGCGGCGGCGCGGAAAATTTTAGAAGAAGGAGTGGGTTCGGAGAGAGAGAAGGCGTTTCTCAAAGCTAAGATGGAGGCGTACAGAGAAATTTTCGACCCTCCTCGGGCAGGTGGTGTAAAGTCGGATGACTTCACTGCTGTCATTTACAAGATACCGGGTGCGGAGCCATCTCCGGAACCACGGAGGGCAAATTTGAGCATACATGAGGCAAAAATAGCGGAGGAGAATGTGAGACAGTTGCTCGATGAGGACTTTATTGAGAGATCTACATCTCCAATTGTCTCTCAACCGAAAATCGTCCCTAAGCCAGGAGGAGAATGGCGCTTGACGATCAATTATGCCCGTGTGAATAAGGTGCTAGAGGAAGAGAGAAATCCTCTGCCGACCTTAGAAGAAGGCAGAAGGGTGCTGCGGAATGCTAAATTCTATTCGGTCATTGACCTTAAGAACGGCTTCTGGCAGATACCACTGGACGAGAAATCCAGATGGCTGACTGCATTCGTTGTGGGTATGGAAATATACCAGTGGAAGGTGCTTCCAATGGGACTCAAACAGGCCCCGGGGCTCTTTCAGAAGGCGATGCAGAAGATGTTGAGCGGTCAATATGACGACCAGTCGGAGGATGGTTTTATGAGAAGGAGAGGACAGAAGGCGGGAGAACATGCATTTTGTTACATCGATGACATCATCGTATACTCTAACACAATGGAAGAGCATATCGATCACTTGTCAGATGTCTTCAGGCGCATCGGAGCTTTTGGCCTGAAATGCAACCTAAAGAAATGTCAGCTTGCCAGGACAAGTGTGACGTATTTGGGTTACGAGATTTCTCATAATAGGGTCTCGATATCGCGCGAAAAGAGGGAGGAGATCATGAGTAGACAGTTGCCAAAGAATCGCACGGAGTTACACTCTTTTCTTGCGATGGCACAGTACTACAGCCAGTTCATACCCGATTGGGTGCAACTCGGGCTAAGCTGGAGAAGATGATTGATTTTGGAGACTTTGAGAAGTGGGATGAGGAGGCTTTGCAGGCGTTTAATACGCTCAAATATATCATTTATAAAGGTCCCAAGGACGGCGGATTAGTACTTATGATGCCCGACTTTACGAAACCGTTCGTAGTCGACACGGATGCATCTAAGTTTGCGATTGGCGCGGTGCTGCAACAAGAAGATGAGGAGAAAAAGTTGCGCCCGGTCATGTTTATTAGTAGAAAGCTGTGTGCGGCGGAGCGAAATTACTGCACGCGACAGAGGGAGGCGTTGGCAGTAGTATGGGCTCTCAAGAGGCTCAGAGAATACTTGTGGGGAGGACCTCTATTCACGGTTAGGACCGATCATCACAACCTTCTTTGGTTGATGAATCATGAACAAACCGGCCGTTTGGCGCGGTGGCAAGCTTTCTTGTCATGTTTCAATTTCACGATGGTCTACTTACCGGGAAAGCGAAACGTAGTCGCTGATAGCCTTTCCAGGCTAGAGTTTCAGTCGGAGGTGTCGGCTCTCGTATCATCAGTGGAGATGATGGACCTGTCCACGGACAAGGTATACGAGGTGAGCCACATAGAGGCGATGCAGATGGCAAGAGGCGTTCGTTATGACCGCACGGGTCTACGATATAGTCCTCAAGGCCCGGAGCATGGCATATGCTGTGAGGCGCATGTTCTCGAAGACGCTGAGTGGTCTTATGAGGCATAAGAGAACGCGAAGGCGAATATAAAAGAAAAGGAGGAGACGACTGAGGTCTGTACTGAACCTCCACAGGAAAATCGAAGCGAGCTTGATGAAGACCAGGAAAGGGTAGGAGTAAGGTTGGAGCACGGTACTATTCATATCGCCTCGCCTACCGCGTGGAGGCAGCAACAGGCGACGGATCCGGAGTTCAAGGAGCTCATAACGTTATACAAGAACCCTAATGAGCTTAAAAAGACTCCACAGATCAAAGATCAGATGAAGGAGATGGCGTGGAGAGATGGGCTATTGTGGTGCAAGGGCCAGCATGGCAAATTTGCATCACAGCCTGACAAATGGACTCTCTGGGTACCAGAGAAGTTGAGGCGCTTTATATATGTCGCAGCCCATAACTGCCCCTTACTGGCACATCCGGGTCGACAAAGAACTCATTGGTTCATAGCGAGGCGATTTGGGTGGAAAGGGATGAAGGAGGAGATAGACAGGGAAGTGGACGCATGCATCCCATGCAAAACCACAAAGACACCGCTGAAGGCGAACTTTGGCCTGATCGGTACATTCCCGTTACACGCCGGGATGTTTGAATTTTTACACATCGATCATGTGGGACCTTTCCCCGAATCGGCAGAAGGGTACAGATACCTTCTTACCGCAATAGATCGAGCCAACAATTATGTCTGGGTTGTTCCTGTTAAGGACGCTACAGGCAAGACAACTGCGGAGGCTCTGATCGATAGGATCGTCTCGCAGATCGGAGTGCCTAGAAAGATATGTTCTGATCGAGGTTCTGACTTTAATAATGAAGTCATTGACAGACTATCTAAGTACTACGGAATGAAATGGCAATATGTTACTGCCTATAACCCGAGAGCGAATGGCAAGATCGAGCGGGTACATAGACCTCTCAAAGCCTCGCTTAAGATGTACTGTATGAAGAAGGAGAATCAGAGAGCCTGGGTGGAGGCAGCACCTTCATTTGCCTTTGCAATGAACTGTCTACCCTCATCGGAATTAGGAGGAGCCAGGAGCTCAGTCTCGCCATATCAATTGGTTTACGGCCGAGAGCCTAATATCCCAACCTCGCTTCTGCATCCAAAAGACACTTGGGCAGATGAGGATGAGTTGTTCGGGATGAGACTAAGAGCGAAGATGGAGGCGGAATAAATAGTTGCGGCGCACAGGGAGGCGGAGCGCAGAAAGACTGACGCACAAGGAGTGCGACAAGCGCACTTAGATCAAGTCCGTTTCCAGGTTGGGGATATTGTACTCTTGTACCATCCTCAAGTCCCTAAGGGGGTTAGCTCTAAGCTGTTTACCCACTGGAAAGGACCATACCAGATCATGGAACAGATGGGACCTCTGAATTATAAGATCAGGGGTAGAGGGAAGGTGCAGATTGTGAATGTTCGAAGGCTGATCAAATATGACCCCTTCTTACTTGAGGATGAATCCGTTGAGGAGGCGTTGAAACGGATGAAGGAGGACTTCAAAGAGGTACCGCCTATACAGAAGGAGGATACCTTAGAGGAGGAGAATGCCTATCGGGCACCTGTCTCGGAGAAGGAGGAGACCGAGAAGGAGAGTAAGGAAGACTCAAACCGCAAAAGCGCGGCGGGGACTCAGTCTAAAGCCCCCATAGTCCGCGGCGGTACGAAGGAGAAGTTCACGGAGGCGCAGAGGAGGAGAGCGCAAAACGATCTCATCTTCGACCAACCGAGGAAGGTGGCAAGGTCGACGCGAGCGACGGATGTCCATGGAGGAGGAGGGGAGAAGGACACTAACCCGAACGCGGGTAATGTGGACATTCGACATGTGCGATGGAAGGAAGGAGAGGCGATTGCGGCCATCAAGTGGGTCCGAGACGCTTTTTATCTGTTGAGACCGGCAGAATCTCATGTTGCCGATGACACTCTCTCAGATCTTTATCTCATGCGAGCTGTGGCGGTCCCGCAGACTACACGGGCAGCACGGACATCGAAGAGATCCTTAGCAGCAAAAACGATACAACCGGTACTCCATTTTTGGAGAAGCATGGACCCTGTTGAGGATCCAAAAGCTAGACAATATTTACCGGTGTACAAAGACGCGAAAAATCTCGAGACATGGGATGATACTATTACCCTTCGAGACAAAGACCACACTGCGTGGACTATTCAGTCACTGCCTAGAGGTGTGCTTGACATTCCTTTTGACTTATCTTTGGGCGCCATCCCTAACAAAATATGGGACATTCTGGAGGAGTCGAAGTTTGACTTGACTTTTGTTGGCGGCCCGTCACCTGGCAAAGGGGTTCGCGCAAGGCGACGAAGGCAGTAAGTGACATTTTTTTCTTTTATCACGCGTCGGACATTGAAAGCTGCATGTGGATTAATCTCATAGTGCCCATGTCAGATCATGTCTTATTAAAATATTTTTATACCATTGTTGTTACTTGGCATTTTTATCGCAACATATGAGTGCGAAGGTCAATCGGCAAATGGATACGACACCGTATAAGGGATCGCTTGTGAGTTTAGCGATGGTGTTCCTGGTACGACCCTGCTTCAAGTATCCAGGGTGATGTTCTCAAAAAATGTTCTCATAGTAGACATATTAAATTTTTTTCTTTGGATATACTTAATATCGTCATACCAGTACGGTCCGTCTCTACTTGTGTCTGCATATCGCATGGTCGGGCTCACTCACCCCGGCTTTGGATATAGTTATTAGGTCTGGCCCCTAGTACTATATTAAGGTAACAGATTGAATACAAGGGTATGTTATTAAAAGACAATGTATTTACTGATCGGAAGTGTTTTTGGAGAAGGAGAAAAATTATAACGCTGCTTTTATTGCAATAGTAATACTATTTGTTCTTGACATACTGCCTCAGAATTAAGTTACGGGGGGGACAACAAGTGTGGAAGGAGGAGTTTTTATTTACAAAAACGAGGCTGGAGATTTATAGTTGACTCGTGTCTGGCGTATGCGTTTTATATATCCACTGCACCGTCTATCCGTGGGTTAATGCACTTAGTTGCGACACCCCGTAGCGTTTGTGCAGAAAAGAAATCAGCAATTATATGACGAAAATATTGCATATTTCCGTCATAAAAACGGGAAGGGGTACTGTAGGCATCACCCCCCGGATAGCCGGTAAAAAGTACCATTTTTCTGGTGTCAGGTGCACCTAGTTTTTTCCCATTATTTTCAATATCGTTTGGCCGGATTTGACCTAATGCCTTTTTAACCTTGGTCTGTTGCCGTTTTCTTTTCGGCTTCACTGAGCTAATATAACGAGACATCATTCTCTTTTGGGGATTTGTGTCTGGTTGTATTACCGACTTTTTATTGAGCTATCTTCGGGGATTGTAACAACCGTTGACATTTTACTGTTTTTGACAGGCTCGTTAGATTCCCCTCACCACATCTTCGAGGCAGTGATGCTAAGCATGCATGTAAGGCGCATAAATTTCCCCCCCTTAAGCTCTCTCTCGTATGCCCTCACACAGTCTTTCACTATCTCTGGCAAAGTTCTCACCTCTCGCCTTGACAAGCCTCCCCCCCTTTTTTTTGCATACGTCGTATGCATAGTAAAGGCAGGAGAATTCGATAACGATGAAGGGAGAAGGCTTCCCCTTCTTCTTCGTTATTAAAATCTCAAGGAGCATGTTTCCATGCCCACTTTGGGAGGCTTGTCAGGGGGAGAGGTGAGGACTTTGCGTGCGGGCAAAAAAGTAGAATCTGGTGCCAGTGAGCTCCCTACTCATATGCCCCTCCCAGTGTATCATGACCTTGTCTCCCTGTTTCTTCTCGTCCCTATGCTCTCTCACATATTTAGCTTCCCTTCACCCCTTACCTAGTGGGTCTTCTTCTAGTGCTACGCTCACAACGTAGTGTGTGTTGTGCCCCCTCTTGTTGGTCTTGTGCGATGTCTTCTGCTGTCTCGATCGGTCTGTCTATGCATATGTCTTTGTGTTCTGTGAGAACAAGTTTGACTCCATGTTGTGTGTTGGTGTCTGTGGGTGCTGTCTCTCCTGGGTGCTGTCTCTCCCATGGTTTTATCTCTCTTTGTGTCAGCTTTCTCTTTGTACTATCCCCAACGATAGCTCAATGGAAGAGTAAGTCGGTAATATAACCAAACACAGTCCTCAAAAAAGAGAATGATGTCTCGTTATATTAGCTCAGTGACGCAAAGACAAAAAGCCGCCAAAAGACCAGGATCAAATTGGCATTTCAGACGTGTCCGGCCAGACGAAATCTATAAATAAGTTTTTTACCGGATAATTCGGGGGGTGATGTCCACAGTACCCCCTCCCAGTTTTTTATGGCGGAACTTCGTTTCCGACATAATACGCTTTGAACTGATTTCTTTTCTGACTAAGATTCGTTTAGAGTTATGTATGAAGATACATCAACCCACGAATTAGACGTTATAAAACAACAATGATACTTGCCCCGGTACCAATCGTATATATACTCTAGCACATTCAGTATCTATATTAAAATCTTCCTCTTTCTTCTGTCGATAAGATATTTGTGCAGTATGTCCAAGTATAATGTTTTATGGTTGAGTAATAATGTAATGTCGCCATTTCCATATATATGTAATAACCGGTCGTCGGTTTCCATAAATACATTTACTTTTTGTGAAGACATACCCTTGTATAAATCGGTATCATTTAATATAGTGTCAGGTGATCAAGTCTGACGACTATATCCGAAGTTGGGTTGAGTGCGCCCTAACCTTGCGATATGCCGATACAAGTAGAGATCGATGGAATCCGGTGTAGCAGTTCATGTTATTAAAATATATCAGTTCTTGATTAGACTGTAGAGTCTTTAATGAGATCATCATTCTGGTACTGCGGGTCGTATCCAGGAAACACCATCGCTCACTCAAATAGCGATCCCGTAACGGTGCTGTTTCGTGGCCGTCTCGTCTGTCTCTGCCGAAGCAAGAGAATAGAATGCCTATTTTTTGTCAGCTGTGTCTTGTTAATCTCTAGAAGAATGAATGCTGTAGTAGCTTTAATATCTAAGTAAGGTTGTCGGGACGATATTGGATCAATGCTATGTTCGCAATCGATCAGGTCCACAATACTTCTAGAGAAAAAAATACTTACTATAGACGCCGTTTACGCGCGCGGACTCCTTTACCTGGTGGAGGACCTCCAACCAAAGTTAAGTCTAAGGTAGACTGTTCGAGGACGTCCCAAATTTTGTGAGGGATTGCGCCTTGTGCCAAGTCAAAAGGAATTTCCAGCACCCCTCGTGGTAGTGCTTGTATGGTCCACACGGTATGATCTTTATCTGTGGGAGATATGGTATCATCCCATGTCTCAAGTTTCTTGGCGTCTTTATATACTGGAAGGTATTGTCTTACTTTAGGATCTTCCACTGGATCCAGACTCCTCC
>WBZZ01005795.1:65000-86172 GCA_019918135.1 Paulinella micropora | reverse complement strand
GGGCGCTAGCCGGCCCCGCGCCGCTGCTGGCCGGACCAAGCCCGGGGAGGGGGCCCAGCCGGGCCGCCCGCCTCCCTCCCTACCCCGGCGGCGGCCGGCCGCTCCCGCCCCCCCCCCCCCCCCCCCCGTCTCTCGTTCCCCCCCCCCCCCCCCTACGCCCGCCGCGGCGCGCGCGCCGCCCGTGCCGGTGCCCGTGCCCGTGCCCGTGCCCGTGCCCGTGCCCGTGCCCGTGCTGCTGGCGCTCAGCGCAAAAAGTGTGGGCCGGCCACCTAGATGCCGGGCAGTGCTGAGCCCGCCCTGGACGTGATCGCCCCCAAGGCCGAGGCGGGGCTGGCTGCGGCGCTAGCCGACCTCGCCGCCCGTCTCGGCGCGTCGGCGGGGCCGGCCGCCCGGGCGACCTGTGCGCTGTGCTGGGCCTACCCTTCGTGCCACCTCTGGTGGGCCGGCTCGGCCCGGGCGCTGCAAGCGGGCCTCGGAGTCTGGCAGCAAGCGGGCTGGTCGGTGGCCGCGCGGGCCTGGCTGCCCTAGACGGAACGACACGCGTGGGAGGGACGCACGGAGGGGTGCTGGCTGCTACTACTGACGCGGCCCGAGCAGTGGGCGGCGTGGTACGCCAGGCCCACGCCACCGCCGGCGCCGTGCCTGGGCGACGCTCACGCGCTGCCGCAGTACGCAGAGGACGCGCTGGGGGGTGGGGAGCCGGGCTGGGCCGCGGTGTGGAGCCATGCGCTGCGGGCGAGCGCGGCGGGGGCGGCCCGCGCGCTAGTCAACTCGTGCCACCGCCGGCGCACCGCCCCTCCGTGCCTGGTGTTCGCTCTATGGTTGGACTCGTTGGCGCTGGCGGGGCTCGGTGGCGGGCCGGAGTGGGAGTGCGCCGCGTGGTGGTGCGCCGAACAGCTAGCGCACGAGCTGGATCCGGGGCCCCCTGACGACAACGCGGACGCGGCGGCCCCCCCCCCCCCCCCCCCCGGTTGCTGCTGGACCGGCTGGCGCTCGTGCGCCGCGAGGCGCGCCGCTTGCAGGGCGGCGTCCCACCCTGGCTGCCGCTGTGGCTGGCGTGGCAGGCCAGGCTGTACCAGGCTCGCCCCTGCCGGGCCGCGCCCGAGGAGCGCTGGGCGGCGTGCCTCGGCGCGCTGCTCCAGGGCGTGAGGAGGAGGAGGAGGAGGAGGAAGAAGAAGAAGAAGAAGAAGAAGAAGAAGAAGAAGAAGAAGAAGAAGAAGAAGAAGAAGAAGAAGAAGAAGGAGGAGGAGGAGAAGAAGAAGAAGAAGTTTTGGCTGGCTGTGGCGCCACAAACGAGCCTTTTAAGGATGGCGAATTCCAGTTAAGTTGCTGCTGCAGGTTCGCATGGGCCTGCTTCAGGGTGGCTAGTTCTTGCAATAGCTTTTCTGCCTCCGGGGTTGCGTGCTTGTCAGGTTGCTCATGGCTCGCAGGTTGGTTAGCCTCAGGCTTCTTAGGTGGCACAGCCTTCGCAGGTTTCTGGCGTTGCTCATGCTTCGCAGTCTGGGCCGCACGCTTCTTAAGTTGCTCAGGCTTCGCAGGCTGGGCCGCAGGCTTGTTACGTTCCTCAGGCTTCGCAGGCTGGGCCGCAGGCTTCTTAGGTTCCTCAGGCTTCGCAGGCTGGGCCGCAGCCTTTTTACGCGGCGAACGCTTCACAGGTTGCTCACCGTGCTCAGGCTGGGTCGCAGGCTTCTCAGGCTGGGCCGCAGGCTTCTTAGGCTTTTCGGGCTCCTTACGCTTCGCAGGCTTCTCAGGCGTAAGCTGGTCCGAAGGCTTCTCACGCGTAAGCTCAGGCGTAAGCTTGTCCGAAGGCTTCTGCGTAAGCTGGTCCGAAGGCTTCTCAGGCGTAAGCTGGTCTGAAGGCTTCTCAGCCTGGGCCGTAGGCTCCTCAGGCTTCGCAGACTGAGCCCCAGGAGAGTCGGAGTTAGAGTCTTCAGGACTGTCAAGCAATTTTGGACGCTTGCGGGTACTGGTTGCGCTTGAGCTTGACACACTTCCACTTCTGCGCTTGGGACCTTTGCTTTGGTCCTTGCCCTTTCGACCTTTCTGCTTGCGCTTGTCCTCATGCATCCATCGTTCATCTGGGAGCTGCCACACCTTAATCACCTTTTGCTCTTGATCTATATCGTAGCGGTGATTAGGCTTGCATTCCTTAGGGTTCGGTAGAGAAGCAAACAACGTTTGGAAACGCGTAAGGACTCGTTCATCTTCCGGTAGGAATGCGTCCCACGCCTTGATGTCAGACAGTGTCTGCCTGCAAAACACACGTAGGTACTCCTCAGACAAGCAGTGGATATCTAAATTTGAGACCTGGTCGCCTTGTCCCTAGCATAGCCTTCCCACCAGCAAAGGAACAGAAAGCCGCTGCGCTTGTAGTTTGGCTCAAACGCGATAATTTCTTTGATCCGGAAGGCCTCTTCTTCTTGGCCCCCAACGTCTACTTCGTCTTTGCTGAACTCTTCTATAATAATATCTGCTTGGGATGCGGAATCCGAGACAGCAGGCTCTACCATGATGCACAAAAAAATGACACTATTGGCTATATGCATGGATGCGTGGGGTGTGTAAGGAGTTTACTTGCAATATTATCTACGGTATCGCTAGATGAAGCCGGGCGCGACTCGGAGTCCAGTGAAGCTTCGGAAACCAAAGCGGTAGCCTGGTCAGTCATTAGCAGGCCTAGTGCGATCGCGAGCGACGTATTTCGTGCACTGCCCGGTGAATTGAGGCTCTCTCTTGCCAATCAAGACGGCTCGAGTCTGTCTGAAAACCGAGCGCAAACTCGTCAAGGAGCACCCTGCAATCGAGGCACCTGGAAACAGCAATTAATAATATAACAGAGAGAGAGAGAGTTTTTTTTTTTGTCGTCGTATGTAACATTGTATGTATGTATAGATGCATGTATGTATGTATAAATGCACTCAGTACCCGCTGACTGTCACCAAGCCCAATCTTCGTCTGTGCTCCTGCAGATGAATATAGCAGCGACACTGCCACAATCTCTCCCTCCTCCTGCTAGTCCTGCGCTCGACGCCGTATCCAAGGATGACCTCCACAGATAGAACAGTGCAAACTCTGCAGTCACGCAGGTGTGGCGTTTCAAGGTGCTCCTCAGCGCCCTGGGCCCAATCGCGCCTTGTCTGCGTGGTCGGAGTGTCGGTAGAGAAACTGTGTAGCAATCCCAAACAAGCGTAGCACGTTGACCTGCCATAACCGACAAGCCGATTTCTTGACAAGAGACTTTGCGGTACAGAATACCTGGTTACTCTGAACGATGTCGCTGCTACTTTGCCCTCGGCTTTTCCACGTTTGGGGTTAACCATGCACCTGGTACATGACAAAAGAAGAAGAGGATGATGAATCGGTCTGGCAAGGTACGGAAAAAAAACACCAGTCAGAAATTTGACCTCCTCCTCCTCCTCCTCCTCCTCCTTTTTCTCTCTCTTTCTCTCGATCCCCCTTCTTTCTTTCTCTCTCATACATACATATACACGTACACATTATGTACCCTCTCTCTCTCCTCCTCCCCCTCCTCCTCCTCCTCCTCCTCCTCTCTCGATCTCTCTTTCTTTCTTTCTCTCTCATACAATGTTACATATACACGTACACATTACGTACCCCCGCCCCCCCCCCTCTCTCTCTCTCCCTTTCTCTCCCCTTTCTCTCTTTCTCTCTCTCTCTCTCTCTCTTTCTCTTTTTCTCTTTCTCTCTCTCTCTCTCTTTGTCTCTCTCTTTCTCTCTCTCTCTGTCTCTCTCTCTCTCTCTCTCTGTCTCTCTCCCTTTCTCTCTCATACATACATATACCCGTACACATTACGTACCCCCTCCCTATCTCTCTCTCCCCTCCCGCACTGCCAGCTGGATCCCTCTTTCTCTCTCTCTCTCTCTCTCTCTCTCTCTCTCTATATATATATATATATATATATATATATATATATATATATATATATATATATATATATGTGTGTGTGTGTGTGTGTGTGTGTGTCCACCTCTCCTCTCATCTCTCTCTCCCCTCCCCCACTGCCAGCTGGATCCCTCTTTCTCTCTCTCTCTCTCTCTCTATATATATATATATATATATATATATTATATATATATATATATATATATGTGTGTGTGTGTGTGTGTGTCCACTTCTCCTCTCTCTCTCTCTCTCTCTCTCTCTCTCTCTATATATATATATATATATATATATATATATATGTGTGTGTGTGTGTGTGTGTGTGTCCACCTCTCCAAGTGAGCTTCAGTCTGGGCTTCAGTCAGATTCAGAACTATCTAAAGAGTCTCTGGTGGATGAGTTTGCGGAGAAGTAAGTGACTCTCTCTCTCTCTCTCTCTCTCTCTCTCTCTCTCTCTCTCTCGATCCCCCTTCTTTCTTTCTTTCTCTCTTATACATACATATACACGTACACGTTACGTACCCCCGCCCCCCCCCCCCCCGGCCCTCTCTATCTCTCTCTCCCCTCCCCCACTGCCAGCTGGATCCCCCTTTCTCTCTTTCTCTCTCTCTCTCTCTCTCTCTCTCTCTCTCTCTCTCTTCTCTCTCTCTCTCTCTCTTTCTCTCTCTCTCTCTCTCTCTCTCTCTCTATATATATATATATATATATATATGTGTGTGTGTGTGTGTGTGTGTGTGTGTGTGTGTGCAGTGAGTCCACCTCTCCAAGTGAGCTTCAGTCTGCTGGGCTTCAGTCAGATCCCAAACTATCTAAGGAGGAAGCACGTGTAATGATCGAGTCTTTGGTGGATGAGTTTGCGGACAAGTAAGTGAAAGTGCTTGGCAGTGCCATTAATATTGGTGAGCTAGCAACAGCTATGTATGTTGTGCTTGCAGAAGTCGAGCTCCCAAGGATGAGGCGAGCCAACTAAAGCGTCTGGCGTCAAATGTGCGCGACCTCCTCAACATTTATCGCACCTTTCCAAGTACCAACAATTCGCACCGGAGTATGGTGGTGGGCTTCGCGTGCAGGGGCTTAAGCTCTGACTTTGTACGGGAGACTTTGGGGGAGCCTGTGCGTAGTTATGTTCACAACGCAACCAGGCGAGAGATTTTGAAAAAGATCGCCAAGATGCCTATGCTAACCACACTGAGAACTCTCGATATCACTCGTCCTCACTATCGACACATTTCGGACGAAGAGGTTGGTGCGTACGCAGAGGGACTTAAATCATTTTTATGCACTACATCCGGTGCAAAGGATACCATATACAAGGTTCACAATGACAAGGCCTATGAGTGGCTCAAACACAGGTACTGGAACAGCGTATTGATTTTGGAGGCTACTTCCAGGCTCTGCGCGAAGCGAGACGTGAGGGAGCTCTCAGATTGTTCAAAACGAGCAAGGATTACCAATCTGGAGCAGGACCTGCTGTCGTATACGCAGTGGAAAAAGGACTACCCCGACGATGAGGAGTTCATCAAAACCATTGATAAATGCATGCTGGAAGAGAAAAATAGACCCAGGTACAACGAATGCATGCAGCGCTTGCCGGCTTTCCATCGGCACGGCTATGTCGGCTTCTGGTACATACTCGACAGGGCAATGGCGGTGGGTTTAATTTTATGGAACCACGAAGACAAACCAAAATATTGTCCACCCTGTGTCTCTGGCACCAAGGCTAAGGCAGAACTTCCGAGACTGGAGAGGAGGCTGGTGGACGCTGCAGTCAACAATAAGTCCGGAGCAACCATCGGAAAGCTCAAGGAGCAGATCGAGTCCACGCGGAAGGTGATTGAGAAGTTCAGCATCCACGAGAGTTAGATGGCTAGTACCATGAAGCCTTTCGTGGCTGAGTGGGGGCGTCATATGCTATCAGGATTGCATGCACAGGTACTGTTCTTGAACGTGATATGATGCCGATATTTCTGCTCGGTCTAACTGTGCTTGTGTTCCTTGTATACGTACGTAGCTTTTTGCAGACTACGTTGGGTTCTATGCGCTAGATGGCTCTCAGTTCTGGTTGCTGGGCATCGTTTTATTGTTCATGGACGTCCCGGGTGCAATCAACGCGAGACAACTCAATTACTTGTTTTGGGACCAAGGTATCACGTGTTCTGAGTACGTGACAACTTCAACCATGTCCACCTTTCAATTTTGTTTTGTAAGGCGAACAGACAGCCATTATTTACGTTTGGGCGCTCAACTACCTTTTCACAGTAGAGAATATCTGGCGTATTGGGTATGCCACTGAACATTCCCTTGCTTGTTCTTTTACTTTGAATATTGCGTTGTCTTGCTATTCAGTTTCTTAGTATTACTAGAATTATTGTTGTGACTGGTGTTGTGTCTGGTGTTGAGGCGAATAATTCAGATTTCAGGAGACAATGGATCCAACCTCAACAATTACGGTCTCATCAATTGGTTGACCGGCCTCTACCAGCAAGTGCTGAAGCACAGCACCGAGCTCAGCGACAAGACTGAGGTGGAGGTGCAGCATGACTCATTATGTCCCAACCAGCTAACATTGTTGGTAACATTGTTGCACCTCTCTCTCTATATATATATCTCTCTTTACAGTACCTGGAAAAAAAAAAAAAAAAAAACTTAGTGCTTGCTACTGGCATAGGATAAGAAGCTTGTGTGGATAAAAAAGAAAAAACGTCACAAGCTTCTCTTCCATGCGCCCCCAGAAACCCTAGCTACTACTACTAGTATTGTTACTGTTACCACAATTTCTGTCTGTAATAGATATTCTGGGTAACTCTCTGAAAGCCATTGCTTGGAAGCACCAGCTCGACAGCAATCAGCCCTTTTCCAAACCGGAAGACTTTGCCAGCCTGTTTGGAGACGATCCCGATACTAGGTGTATTATTGTCCCTGCCATAAAAGATATAGTTCTTCGGGATTTCTCCGGCGGGGAGCCTAGCAACGAAAGCCCAGACATTTCGACAGTTGTGAATGGTGTCAAAGCAAGGGGAATTCGTGACTGCTGCTCAATTAGGTACTCTTTCATAGACGCAAAGGGAGACAGGAAGTGGGAACCAGGGATAGTGATCGCACGGGAAACTCCTCACCACGAGAGAGGTCCGCCCCCCCCCCCTCATTTTTTCTTTTTTTTCTCTCTTCCTCTCTCTGTCTCTCTCCCTCCCCTCCCCCTACCCCATGTGTGTGTGGCCCAGGGTGGCTCTGGGTTTTGCGCACACGCGAAAACTTCCGCGACCTCTGTAAGGGCTGCTCGCATTATTTGGAAAGGCCAGTTCAAAAGCAAGATGCTCCTGAGCTGCACATTCCGGGTTGCAGAGCAACTTCGAGCGTCCGCAACAGGGAGAGACGTCCTTCCAAACGCGCCCGTGACAGGGCCCGAGCGCAAAGGAGGTACGGACCCGCAAGGCGCAGGGCGCACGGACTGGCAAGAAAGTGCCCAGTCAGGCGGACGGCGACCAGCAAGGCAGTACACCATCGAGCAACTGTTGGAGCGGGAGGGTCTTCAGGCAAAGACGCTGGCCAGCAAAATGACCCGGCCCGTTCTGGTGAAATTTTGCCGAGAGTACGGATTGCAAAGTGAGGGCCAGACGAAGCGACAGATGGCTGCAGCTATTATCGCGCATCATCAGCTTCAGGCCTGCAGTGATTGCGGTGGTGCAGGCGTCGGAGCCAGCGGTGGTGCAGGCATCGGAGCCAGCGGTGGTGACGTGGATGGCGGTGGAGAATTCAAACGGGTACTAAGGGCGGTACTAAGGGCGTAGGTTTTTGGTTGTTGAAGATTTTTTTCGTTGTAGCTCTGGACGGATTAATTCCTTGTTTGTTTGTTGTTTCCCTGTTTTAGCGCAAGCGCAACCAGTCTGGGGGCCAGTCGAGAGCGGCGCGGCGGCCCAAGAGACAGCGCATGGTTGAAGAGGTAGATGCAACTATGATGCGTGAGTCTGAGCCACTTCAGGCTGCGGCACCCCCCCAACGCCAACAGAAGCCAGTATCGTATGCAGAATTAGATGGATCTTCAGACAGCGAGACGAGCATCCAATCGTCATTGTACGTTCCAGAGGAAGGGAGTGACCAGGAGGACCAGTGAGCAACAGCCATGGGTCCTGTGAGATTCCAGGGTAAGGTATACCTAGCTGTGGAGATAGGTAGGCTTCTTGTGGACATTCACGCGTCCGCTGGGCACCTCGTGAACGTCTCTGAAATGCAACCCCTGCATAAGATCTGTCTGGATTTACTCATGTCTTTTGCTGGGATTACGGGCAACAACTTTTGAAGTGCCCGATGCTGCGTATGTGACCCAGGCCAGGACAAGGCTTCGATTATTTTATTTTTTCTTCATTTTATTTGTGTTTCATTGTTATTTGCTGCGTGTATTATGAGTCTAGTATGGACGGGGGCGGTCGGTGAGGGGCTGTACGCTCCATGGACATACCGAAGCAGGTATTAAAAAGATGAATTTTTTGGTGCCACGACAGTCGCTATTTTGAAGTCATTTGGGTCCTGTATGAGAATAGGGAGCATTTGTAGCAGCTATTAATCACAGCAAAACTCCAAAATACAGTAATACGCTTAAAAAAGAAACACTTGAGAGGATTTAGGGGGAAAACAAATTTTACGTGGACTTGGAGTTTTCACTATCGCTCCTAAATGATTTTTTTCCAAAAAAAAGTTGAAGTCAAGTGTAAGATTTATTTTATTTGTGTTTCATTGTTATTTTCTGCGTGTGTTATGAGTCTAGTATGGACGGGGGCGGTCGGTGAGGGGCTGTATGCTCCATGGACATACCGAAGCAGGTATTAAAAAGATGAATTTTTTTGGTGCCACGACAGTCGCTTCTTTGAAGTCGTTTGGGTCCTGTGTGAGAATAAGGAGCATCTGCAGCAGCTAATAATGCAAGAAAATGTCAAAAATATAGGAATACGCAAAAAAAATAACATTTCCGTGGAACTTGGGGAAAAAATTTTTTTACGTGGACTTGGAGTTTTTCACTTTTGCTCCAACATGGTTTTTTTTTTCGAAAAAATTAAAGTCAAGTGCCGGAATTATTTTTTTAAAAAATATTTATTAATAACAATGAATGGAAACATCATTACAGCTCCACGACTCACCGGGAACAAGCCGGAACAGGAAAGTGCCACTATTTTAGCGTCTCATAGTCTCATTGTGTTTATAGCTTGCGAACTTCTCATGGCATTAGGTCAAATCCGGCCAAACGATATTGAAATAATGGGAAGAAACTAGGTGCACCTGCCCAACGCTGACACCAAAAGAAGTGTACTTTTTACCGGCTATCCGGGGGGTGATGCCTACAGGCCGGAGCCTGCCAACTGAAGGTTTTTTTTTTTTTTTTTTTTTTTTTTTTTTTTTTTTTTTTTTTTTTTTTTTTTTTTTTTTTTTTTTTTTGGTATGCCGGCTCACCCGGTATATAATGCCGGGCAATACCGTTCCGGTCTGTCGGTTATCCTTGGTCTTAAGATTACGGAGCTCCCTACTTTAGGCCAGGTATTCCGTGGGCCTCAGTCTTAATATCGTTAACTTCTTCGGAGGAATCGTGTTTGTTTCTAACTTTTTAATAACAAAATGCTTAATCAGAAACTTGACATGAACGATCAAAGGACCGATCGTTCGACCCTCGCTCCCGTTCTTGCTGAAAGACAATCATATGTATTTTGTGAGATTAATGAAAATGACACGCCCTGATGCCGACCAAGCACTTAATGCTGCTAGCGTAATGCAGACAGTAGACTGTAATGCCCCCAACGATAGCTCGTAAAAAGTCGGTAATACAACCAAACACAGTCCTCAAGAATGAGAATGATGTCTCGTTGTATTAGCTCAGTGAAGCCAAAAAGGAAAACGGCAACAGACCAGGAATAAAATGGCGTCATGTCCAAATCCGGACAAATAATACTGAAAAACAAGCTGGTGCACCTGTCACCAGGAAAAGGTATTTTTTACCGGCTATCCGGGGTGTGATGCCTACAGTACCCCCTCCCGATTTTATGACGGAAATAGCATTTTCGTCATACACCTTCTGATTTCTTTCTGCAAATAGTATGCGCTATGGAGTCATGCCACACAGCGCATCGACCCACGGATAGACGCTAAAAGACGATAAATATATCCTCATACGGCACGTCAAAGCGGATTCTCTAGCCTTTCTTGTAAATTTTGAACTCCTTCCCCTCAATTTCCTTTTTTTTTTTTTCGGCAGTATGTCAAGAACAAACGTACTATTAATAAAAAAAATACAAGCAACGTGGTGCTGTAGTACGATTCCCCCTTTGATCTCCTTCTTCTTCTTATCATTATCATTATTGTTATTATTATTCACAGGGAGATCGTAAGTACCTTGTCTTTTTCAATGACATACCCTTGTATAAGGCGGATATCCTATGATATAGTATTAGGGGGCCAGTCCTAATAGCTATATCCGAAGTCGAGGTGTATGTACCCGACCCTGCGATATACCGACACAAGTAGAGATTGACCGTGCTCAGGTACGACAGTATATAATCTATCGTAAAAATAATTTAATGAAAGTTTCAGAGAACATTTCATTTTCGAGAACATCATCCCAGGACTTGGAAAGGGTCATACCCGGGAACACCATCGCTCAATACACTAGCGATCCCCGTATACGGTGTAGTATCATCGTCGATCGACCTTTCGCACTCGTATGTTGCGATCGAATGCCAAGTTATATCACTGAGTCTTTTTAATATTCATATTGATAACTGATGATGCATGATCAAATCATGATACGCTGTGGGCAATCAATCAGTTTATTTGAGACGCATAAAGAAAAATAGTTTCTTTGTCACTGCCTTCGTCGTCTGGCGCGGATTTCTTTGCCTGGTGGAGGACCACCAACAAAAGTCAGATCGAACTTTGACTGTTCGAGAATGTCCCAGATCTAATTAGGGATTCCGCCCAACGATAATTCAAAAGGGACATCAAGCACTCCTCTTGGCAGTGTCTGAATGGTCACGCAGTGTAATCCTTGTCTCTGGGAGTAATTGTATCATCCCATGTCTCGAGACTTTTTGCGTCTTTATATACTGGCAGATAATGTCTTGCCTTTTGGATCCTCAACCGGGTCCATACTTCTCCAGAACTGGAGTATCGGTTGTACTATCTTTGCGGCTGATGATATTTTGAGTGTCCGTGTGACACGCATCTGTCGTGGGACCGCCACGACCCGCATCAAGTATAAGTCTGAGAGAGTGTCATCAGCGACATGTTGTTCCGCTGGTCTCATCAGATAGAAAACATTTTTCACCCATGCGATGGTTGCTATCGCATCGCCTTCCTTCCATCGCTCATGGACAATCTCAACGTTGCCCGCGTTTGGGTCAGTGTCCGTCCCCTCCTCCTCCTGGTGGACGTCCTTTGATCTCATCGACCTCATCGCCTTCCTCGGTTGGTCGTTGATAAGATCATTCCGCGCTCTCCTTAGCTGCGCCTCTGTGATCTTCTCCTTCTTTCCGCTATGCTCTCGCGGAGACTTGGACTGAGTCCCCACCGCGCTTATGCGGTCAGTCTTCTCCTTGCTGTCCACCTCACTCTCCTCCTTCTCAGCTATCGGTGCCCGATAAGCATCGTCTTGGTCTATACCAGCCTCCTTGTGGATGGGCGGCACCTCTTTGAAATCATCCTTCATCCGTTTTAACGCCTCCTCAACGGATTCATCTTCCAGTAAGAAGGGATCATACTTAATCAGCCTTCTTACATTCACAATTTGCACTTTCCCTCTACCCCTGATCTTGTAATTCAGAGGTCCCGTCTGTTCCATAATCTGATAAGGTCCTTTCCAGTGAGTGAACAGCTTAGAGCTGACTCCCTTCGGGACTTGAGGATGGTACAATAGTACAATATCCCCGACCTGGAACTTGATCTGATCCAAGTGCGCTTGTCGCACCCCTTCAGCATCAGTCTTTCGGCGCTCCGCCTCTCTATGCGCCCTGACTATTTGTTCCGCCACCATCTTCACTCTAAGTCTCATCCCAAACAACTCATCCGCATCCGCCCAAGTGTCTTTTGGGTGAAGGAGCGAAGTCGGGATATCAGGCTCACGCCCATATACTAACTGATATGGCGAGATTGAGCTCTTCGAGCCTCCTAACGCCGTAGAGGGTAGACAGTTCATTGCAAACGCAAATAATGGTGCTGCCTCGACCCATGCTCTTTGATTCTCCTTCTTCGTGCAATACATCTTTAGCGAGGCTTTGAGGGGTCTGTGTACCCGCTCGATTTTCCCATTTGCTCGCGGGTTATAGGCAGTAACATATTGCCATTTCATCCCGTAATACTTAGATAGTTTGTCGATGACCTCGTTATTAAAGTCCGAGCCTCGATCAGAACATATCTTTCTTGGTACTCCGATCTGTGAGATGATCCTATCGATCAGCGCCTCGGCCGTCGACTTGCCGGTAACGTCTTTGACAGGGATGATCCACACATAGTTGGTGGCTCTGTCAATAGCCGTAAGGAGGTATTTGTAACCATCCTTCGATTCTGGGAAAGGTCCCACATGATCAATCTGTATAAACTCAAACATCCCCGCATGAAGAGGAAATTCGCCAATCAGGCCGAAATTTGCCTTCAGTGGTGTTTTGTTTATCTTGCACGGGATGCATGCATCCACCGCCTGATCTATCTCCTCCTTCATCTTCTTCCACCAGAATCGCCTCGCTACGAACATATGAGTTCGTTGTCGACCCGGATGCGCCAAAAGTGGGCAATTGTGGGCGGCGACAAATATAAATCGTCTCAGACTCTCCGGTACCCAAAGGGTCCATTTGTCCGGCTGTGACGCATAGCGACCGTGAAGGCCCTTGTACCACAGTAGACCATCTCTCCATCCCATCTCCTTCATCTGATCTTTGATCGCTTTCGTCATCCGTAGCTCATCCGGGGTTCTGATATAACTGTATCAGTTCTTTAAACTCCGGATCTTGAGCCTGTTGTTGCCTCCATGCGGTAGGCGAGGCTATATGGATAGTACCATCTTCTAGCCGTACCCCGATTCTTTCCGGGTCATCGTCTAGGTCACTTCTCCGCTCTTGAGGAGGCTCCGCATAAACTTCCTGCGTCTCCTCTTCCTCTCTTATGTTCGCCTTCGCATTCTCATATACCTCATAGGACCACTCAGCGTCCTCCTGCGTATGTAGCTCACAACATATCCCGTGATCCGGGCCTTGTGGACTGTACCGTAGACCTGTGCGGTCATATCGGACTCCACTCGCCATCTCCATCGCCTCAATGTGGCTGACCTCATACACCTTGTCAGTGGACAAGTCTTCCATCTCCACCGTGGACACCAACGCCGATACTTCTGAGTTAAACTCTAGCCTAGAGAGGCTATCAGCGACCACATTTCGCTTTCCCGGTAGATGGACCATTGTAAAATCGAAACAAGACAAGAACGCTTGCCACCGCGCCAGCCGTCCAGTCTATTCATGATTCATCAACCATAACAGGTTATGATGATCAGTTCTGACAGTAAATTGAGGTCCTCCCCACAAATACTCTCTAAGCCTCTTGAGGGCCCATACTACCACCAACGCCTCTCGTTGCCTTGTGCAATAGTTTCTCTCCGCCGCACACAACTTCCTACTAATAAACATGATTGGGCGTAATTTCTTCTCCTCATCCTCTTGTTGTAATACAGCCCCAATTGCAAGCTTAGATGCGTCTGTATCGACTACGAATTGTTTCGTAAAGTCGGGCATCGTTAACACCAGTCCTCCGTCTTTCGGGTCTTTGTAAATGAGATCTTTGAGCGCATTAAACGCTTGCAAAGCCTCTTCGCCCCACTTCTCAAAGTCTCCAAAATCTATCATTTTCTCCAACTTAGCCCGTGTTGCACCCCAATCGAGTATAAACTGGCTATAGTATTGCGCCATCGCAAGGAATGAGTGCAATTCAGTGCGGTTCTTCGGTATCGGTCGATTCATAATCTCCTCCCTCTTCTCTTTGGATATCGAGACTCGATTATGGGAGATCTCGTACCCTAAGTATGTCACACTCGTCTTGGCAAGTTGACACTTCTTTAGATTGCACTTCAGGCCAAAAGCTCCGATGCGCCTGAATATATCGGACAAATGATCGATATGCTCCTCCATTGTGTTAGAGTATACGATAATGTCATCGATATAGCAAAATGCATATTCTCCCGCCTTCTGTCCCCGCCTTCTCATAAAGCCACCGTCAGACAAATCATCGTACTGACTGCTCAACATCTTCTGCATCGCCTTCTGGAAAAGTCCTGGGGCTTGCTTGAGGCCCATCGGAAGCACTTTCCATTGATATATTTCCATACCCACCACAAACGCCGTCAGCCATCTGGACTTTTCCTCCAGTGGTATCTGCCAGAAGCCATTCTTAAGGTCAATGACCGAATAGAATTTTGCATTCCGCAGTACTCTCCTTCCTTCTTCTAAGGTCGGGAGAGGATTTCTCTCTTCCTCCAGCACCTTGTTAACACGAGCATAGTTAACTGTCAGGCGCCATTCTCCTCCTGGCTTCGGCACTATTCTCGGTTGTGAGACTATTGAGGATGTTGATCTCTCAATAAAGTCCTCATTGAGCAGCTGTCTTGCTAGCTCCTCCGCTATCTTCGCCTCATGTATACTCAAATTCGCCCTTCGTGGTGCCGGTGACGGCTCCGCACCCGGTATTTTGTAAATAACCGCAGTGAAATCTTCAGGCTTGACACCACCTGCATGTGGAGGGTCAAAAATTTCCTTGTTCGCCTCTAATTTGGCTTTTAAAAGCTCCTTCTCCTTCTCCGTGCCTACTCCTTCTTCCAATATTTTCCGCGCCGCCTCTTGAAAGTCTTCATCAGACATCTGCTTATGCTGTTTGAGGGGTTCTCTGTCCTCCTCCAAGCCTAAGTCCTCTTCCGAGACATCATCTAGGCCCGTCTTTTCATACGTGACCGTGTCCGGCTCATCATCTTTACCGAGCTCCACCAGCATGTCAATGAGTCTCGCGTATTGCAAAGGAGCTTTACGGGTGTAAAAACCATCAAAGCATGTGAATGCTTGCGGTATCAATTTCAACTTGTCGAGGTCTCTGAGCTTCCGCTTGTATGCACTGCTCTGCTCACGAGTTCCCATACGACAAGCCACCACTAGCTGTTGCTTGCGAGAGGGTACCGGTATAGGATGATCAATAAGCCGGTCCCTTATTTCCTGCGCCCATATCGCCTTCTCATTATATGACAGGATAATAGTATACGGCTTATTATTTTCGAATAAAGTCCGTAAGCATTTCTTCACTTCAGACAGTGAACGGGGCCACGTGGGCTCGTCACCCCAGAAATCAGTAATAAAACTTTTAATAGTTTCTGGTGGAGTATCCGGGATTCGCCCCGTTCTCCTTGGTACAAACGCCTCCTTTTTTTCTTCTCCTACTTTCGCATGGAAACAGTATCCGTTAGTAATATGGACATCTGTTCCTACTCAGTAAGCCTCATAAGAGTCAGTAGCGTTGAAAGGATCAATATCGTTCTCTTCTCCTCTTTTTACTCCATATATCACTCGCCGTGCGGCGCAATCAATCACAGCCCCCATCGTAGCCAATTGGTCATACGATAGTAATACTGACCCGTGGTAACCGGGGACGACATAAAGGTCCATACGGTATACTCGTGCGGATTTCAATTTAAAGGTCAGTGTGATGATTCCCGTGATATCCGTCCGGCTGCTCACTCCTTTGAGAGTGCCCGTTGATTTTTTCATATTTCCGTCCACCCAGTCCCGGTATCGATTAATATTCGCCATCGTATCATTACCAACTTTTAATATTGTCTGCAATGTTTCACAATAAAGTTCCGTATAACACAGAGCATCGGGCCTGTGTATATTGGCTGCGAGAACAAGAACTTTACGTTCCAAATTTTGGAGTCTTGTCTCTAAGTTTTTCAACTCCTCCTTCTTCTCCTCCTGCTTCACCTCATTAACATTTTTATTATTCTGCGGTACTGGTGCGTTTACTATTTGAGCGACATTGTCTTGTGGTACTTGAGTACACACATTGTCTTTTTGCTCGCCACCCGCCGCGACCGTAGACATTGAGTCTGTTCGTGGTTGTTTGCTTGGCCGAGGCGATACGTCTGCCATTGGCCTCCTCGCCTCCATCGCAAGTCTCGCCTTCCTATTTGCATCAGTTATCATTGGTAACCGTGCTGTATGAACGGGTATGAGACTACCTTGGGGCTGCAGTCTCTGTGTACCCACATCTTTGTTTTCACATAGAGGAAGCGTTGGCCCAGTCTGCACAACCGCATTAGAAAGCACTGTGACTTTAGGGTTAAACTTCACAGTCTTCTCCTTCCTCTCTTCTTCCCCCTCCAGTCATTCCACCACCTCGAAACGATTACCTTGAGTAGTGTCCGGGTAGGATGACGTATCGGTCTCCGAGGCAGTGTTGTAGGCCTGAGCTCGACCGAAAATTGGGTTGGAGCTTGCCCACGAGCCTCCTCCTCCTCTGGGTGGGGGGGCTGGAGCTCGAACAGCTCTCCCTCCATAAGGGGTATATCCCCGACCTCCTCTTCCTCTCTGAGGGGTTCCCTGCCACCTCGAGGCTCCTCTCCATGTTCCTCCTCCTCGTCCTCCTCCTCCTCCTCCTCCTCGTCCTCCTGCTCCTGCTCCTCCTTCTCGTCCTCTTTGAGAGGCCTTTAAGTTCTTTTGTCTCTCCCTTTCCTCCTTCTTCTCCTTCATCCTCTTCATGTAGGTAATGATTGCCTCTCGTAACTCCTCATCATCACACATATTAGCATACCAACCTTCGTTCACAGCGGCAATCTGAAGCATATTGAAAAGGCCCGGTTCCTTGCCTTCCGCCCTGCTCAGAAAATTTGCCCTTGCTGTTGGGTTCTGCCTATCATGATTGAAAGAGCAGTCTCTGTTCTCCATCTGTGCCTTACACTGCAAGCCCGCGAACCACCTCTAACATGCGGTCTTCAGGTCTGGCTCTCTCTGTCTCTTCCAACCTGCAACTCTGTTTGTGTACGTGGCTTGTGCGCCAACAGGTACACCGCCTGCCTGTGCCGTATGTGCCTCCGTGAGCGAGTCCATGTTTGAGCATGCACTCATCACTTCTTGAAACAGTGCTGACGGAGCAACGCTTTGAACCGTATTTTCGAACACGTGTGTCTCGAGGAAGTTCTTGGACTTCACTGAGCTAAACGTCGAGCATTGTTGTATGAGCTAAGTAAGCTTACTCGGGTTAACTGTGTGTAACGCCGAAAAGAAATAGAGGATGATCGACTTGCGGCCATAGAATAGCCCATAGGAGGAAACTACCTCCGTAAGGGTCGCCGCCAAGCCAACAGCACTCCTCAAACTCATCGCCACTGTCTCAAAGATTTCAAATCCCATGAGAGTACCAGTGCAGAGATGCTGGTATCATGCGATTGAAAATATGAAATGAGTGTGGCCACCGCCAGTTCACACTGAGCGTCTAGGCCTGTTGCATTGTTTCTCTTAATCTCCTCCTTCTTTCTCAAAAACTTGTCCTGTGTCAGATCAAATCCCTCCGAGACTAGAGATTGGTCAAAAACAGTAACAAGGGCCTCGTATTCCTGCGTTTCGTCGCAAGGAAAAGCCTTCATGCAGGCATTGATCTCTTTGAGCTTGCTCAAAACCGAAGCATCAGAGTCTTTGTCTGAGCTCGTCTTGGCATATAGCATGAGACTTGCCACTCCTCCTTTCTTCCCCTTGAAGGCATTTATGATGTTCTGTCTGTCCTTCTTCTCCGTGTTTGTGACCACCACCGTAGTTGAGCCCGAGGGTGCAGGGGCTGGTGGGGCAGGAGCTGGTGGGGTCAAATATGTCGGAGGGTGTGCCTTTGCACCACTCACTTTTGCTTTCATTCTTTCCAGTCTCATCGTCTTCTCGAACTCCTCATTCTCTTTCGCCTTCTTCTTCTCAGATATCACCAGCTTTTCAGCATGAGTGATAAAGGCCACCAATTCAGAAGCAGATCTGAGAAAATTATATTTCTCCACATATTGGTCAACACCTGCTTTGTTGGCGACCGGTGGTGCGTTACTAAGTGATTTAAGGACAGAGTGATCCTTGGTAGGAATCCATCTCTTCCATGCCTCCTTGTGCAGTAACGCACCCATCAACAGTCTGATCTTGGTCAGAACTCTGTCGGTCTTCTCTAACTCATCAATCACAGGATGAGTTTCTCCTGCTGCCTTAATGCTTTTTTCCATCTCTGCCTTCCCCTCCTCCAAGGCTTTTATTTCCATTGTAAAAAACTGAAATATGCCACTCGAGTTTTTCGAACCCAGATTGGTCTTCATTTTTGTTACATCGACTGCCTCCTGACCAGTCGCGAGGAATCTGGCCGTTGCTCTTGGGTTTGTGTACTGGAGGTAACCCTCACATCGTGGGCCGTATGTACGTTCCCAAATCAGGGTTTGAGTGTACACCCCAAAGATAGCATCGAGTAATTCAAGGTGGGTGTGTGTGTCCCCAAACTTGATATGCTGTATCTTCTTTTTCTCTTCTGGATCAGAGACCAGTTTGCCGAGGAGCTGTGCTGTGTTTGATAATAGGATATAGACATCCTTTTTAGCACGACTTTTCTCTCTTCTTTGATCCTGAGGGATCCACACATAGGTGTCCTTCTCTACCCCCATCTTGTTATCAAACTCTTCTTTAGTGAGGTCATAGTGGTCTTGCACCCACTGTTGTTCCTCCACTGTGATCTCCTCTCCATCACTATGAATCAAGTCGATCATTTTTCGTCCTCCTCCTCCCGTGTAGGCAGGTGGTAAGGGATTACCACATGCTCCTCCTCCTCCCGTCTCTTCTTGTTCAAATTCTCCTTCATCTTCGTCTCCTCCATATCTTCCTTCATCATCCCAGCCCTCTTCTACTCCTCCTCCTACTCCTCCTCCTTCATTCAATCCTCCTCCTCCTCCTCCTTCATTCAATCCTCTTCCTCCTCCTCCTCCTGCTTCTTCTTCTTCTCTTCTTTGATCTGCCTCCGAGAATTCACTCACTTCGGCGATCTCTGTCGACATGATGTCGTAGTAGTGATCAACAGGAGGACAGTGTCAGCTCCTATGTTTGGTTTTTGTTCGTTTGTGTTCTGTTCCTCCTTCAGTCGATTGACTAGTGAAGAGAGAAACTAATAGAGAGGGTAGAGTGAGATTCCCTGTCCTCTATGAAACACTGTTTGTATGTTTGTTTTTGTTTGAGAAAAATAGTCTTTGAGACTTTCTCCGATTTCTTGTTCTCCTTACTCAGATTACTTTCTCCTCCTTCTTTTCTATATTGTATCTAGTATGAGGCACTTGGACCTACACACAGATAGTAATAGAGAAGCTAGAAAAGCTCTCCTTGAGAAGTCGACAGTCGGTCGGATAGGTTCTCAGACCTACCTTTAGAAAACGATCAGAGAGTTGCAAAAATACTCTGACGTATGTGTGAGATAATGCAGATAAATGCACAAACTAGAAGGGTAAAGTGTTGTGCTCCTGTCCCTATGCCTGTTTGTGTTTTGTGTGTGTTCCTTCACTCTTCTGTCCACCTCCTTCTTCTTGGTCTCTGTGTGAGAACAGCAAGAACGACAGAGAGTTTGTATCTGATGTCTCCTTGTGAGCACACAGATACTGATTGGGCTAGAGGGTACGAGACACCTGCTTGAGACCAATCAAATTATTTGTTTTGTGAAAGAGTTATGAGGGAGCTGTGTTGGAGTATTTGTTTTCGTCAGACTCTGACGTCCCCGTGTGAGACAGGTCAGTGAAAATTCACTCTGTTGCCTGTGTGGCAAAGCAGAAAGAAATCACCCTAGTGATGTGGACTCCAAATGTAATGCCCCCAACGATAGCTCGTAAAAAGTCGGTAATACAACCAAACACAGTCCTCAAGAATGAGAATAATGTCTCGTTGTATTAGCTCAGTGAAGCAAAAAAGGAAAACTGCAACAGATCAGGAATAAAATGGCATCAGGTCCAAATCCGGACAAATAATACTGAAAAACAAGCTGGTGCACCTGTCACCAGGACATGTATTTTTTACCGGCTATCCGGGGTGTGATGCCTACAAGACCCAGGACTAACTTATGCCCTATTAGGACGGATCTGTAGGTATTTGAAAAGTTCATTTTATTTATTTAATAACCAAAAGAAGACGTGAAAGATCAAAGGACCGATCGTTCGACCCTCGCTCCCTTTCTTGCTAGAAGGCAATCGTTTGCCTTTTGCGTTGCGAGAATTGGTATCGCATTTCACGGGCCTAACTCATTTCAAGAAGGCAGAACATACCCGCGGATTACTATGTGGCCCGATGCAGCTCAGAAAGTCTGTAAAAAGACAGGAAAGTCACGCACAGGCTATTTAGTGCTTTGGGGGGGAGATCCAGTAGCTTGGCTGTCAAAGCGACAGACACGAATTGCGCTCAGTTCTAACGGCGCAGAAATTTTCGCGGCAGCCGAATGTATTAGGAAAGGGTTGGGCGTCCAGAGCCGTTGTACAGGTTGGATAGCATAGACAGTGCATGCTTTTATGTATGCATGTATGTATCTGTATATACAGAGCCGTTGTAGCATAGACAGTGCATGCTTTTATGTATGTATGTATGTATCTGTATATACAGAGCCGTTGTACAGGTTGGATAGTATAGTCAGTGCATGCTTTTATGTATGTATGTATATGTATATGCAGACCTTCATATAGGTATGATAGAATTGACAGTGCGCGCTGTATGTATGTATGTATGTATGTACATGCAGACCGTTATATAGGTAGGATAGAATTGAGAGTGCGCGCTGTATGTATGTATGTATGTAAGTTACGTACGTATGTATGTATTTATGTATGTATGTGTACATATAGATGTATGTATGTATGTGTACATATAGACCTTTATAGAGGTTCGATAGTGCTGACAGTGCGCCTTAGTCCGCGATATGTGTGTATGCAGGTATGTACGTATGTAAGTAGGTAAGTAGGTAAGTAAGTAAGTAAGTGAGCAAGTAAGTAAGTAAGTAAGTAAGTAAGTAAGTGAGTACGTAAGTAAGTAAGTAAGTAAGTAGGTAAGTAAGTTTCTAAGGAAGTAAATAAGTAAGTAGGTAAGTAAGTAAGTAAGTAAGTAAAGTAAGTAATTACATGCATACATACATACATGCAGACCGTTATATAGGTTGGTTAGCGTTGACAGAGCACACTTCAGGTCGGCGATATGTGAGTGTAAGTAAGTAAGTAAGAAAGTAAGTAAG
>WBZZ01005795.1:0-55000 GCA_019918135.1 Paulinella micropora | reverse complement strand
CATACATACATACATATATATGTTAAATTGAAAGTTAACACTGCATGACCTGCCATGTATATATGTGTACAAATGTATGTATTGATGCATATTTATTTATTTCTTTACATTTATGTAAATTATATATATATATATTATATGTATATATATATACATATATATATACATATATATATATATAATTGAAAGTTAACGCTGCATAACCTGCCATGTTTTTATATGTAAAAATGTATGTATTGATGCATATTTATTTCTTTCTATATATACATGTATGTAAATATATATATATAAATATATATATATATATATATATATATATATATATATAATACATACATACATACACACACACACACACACACATATATATATATATATATGTATAGATAATAACAATAATAATAATAATAATAATAATAATAATAATAATAATAATAATAATAATAATAATAATAATAATAATACTATATCTGAGGCGTACTGATGCAGCTAATGGCATATCCTCAACGGACATAAGCCTCCAATACCCTTGTTCGAGGTCCTCCACCCCCCCGTGTCAGTCTCTCGCCTGATGATCGGGGCCACCGATGGAGCTCCTGAGGGCAAGACTGCACTAAGCCGAGGTTATTCCGCAGTCCCAGCAACCTCTTGCAAGACGTCACCGAATGTGCAAGTGCATACACCAAGCGCAGTTGCTAGAGCTGCCTCGAAACCCCACCCATAACAATCTGGTGTCTGCTGGGTCCTGGGCTATCAACCAGCATATGCGGAGTTTAAGATCTTTTACGCGCGCAACGACCCTCCTCCCCAGCATCTACCACCAAAGGGTTATGAGTTGGCGTCACAGTTTAACGCCTTGAGGCCATTGGGCTGGAACTCTGTTTAGCAAGTGTGACTAGGTTTTTTCATCGGGATTTCCCTCAAATATGTCACAGTCAACACTCCAAGGCAGATTTAATAATAATAATAATAATAATATAATAATAATAGTAATAACAATAATAACTAGGGGCTGCGCCAACACCTGAAAGGATGGTTTACCGGTGCGGCTTCGCGCACCAAACCACGCCAGCCCCACTTCTTATCATTTTTGGAGGGCCCCTCGGACCCCCTCCCGCCCCCTTTCCCTTCGACAGGGTACGTTGAATTGCCGGAGTTGCCGCAAGGGCGCCTGGTGGCAAAAAACCTCAATCATCAGGTGTGGGTGCCACCCGCGACCAGAACGGGTACGTACAATCTCAGGGCCCGGACCCTCCCTTTCCCTTCGACAGGGTACGTTGAATTGCCGGAGGTGCCGCAAAGGGCGCCTGGTGGCAAAAACCTCAATTTTCAGGTGTGGGTGGGTGCCACCCGCGACCAGAACGAGTACGTGCAATCGCAGGGCTCCCCGGACCCCCTTTCCCTTCGACAGGGTACGTTGATTGCCAGAGGTGCCGCAAAGGGCGCCTGGTGGCAAAAAACCTCAAATTTCAGGTGTATGTGCCACCCGCGACCAGAACGGGTACGTAAAATCACAGGGCTGGGGTTCCCGGGGTGAGGCCCCCCGGACCCCCCTGCACCGTCGACAGGGTACGTTCAATTGCCGGAGGCACCGGCAAGTACTGCCAAAAAACAAGGAAATTTGGCATTCAGGACACTCCCCTAACGCAATATTTGCGTGAATTCCAAAAAAATTATACCAGCATCAAGGTCGAGTCTGGGACTAACCACCCTGCCAATATGAGCTCCCAACTCCTCCTGGTTCCCACGAACCATGATTTATTCTGATGGGGGGTGCAAAAAAAGGCCAAAAAAACAAGGAAATTTAGCATTCAAGGCACTCCCCAAACGCAAATATTTGCGTCAATTCCAAAGCAACTATATCAGCATCAAGATCGAGTCTGGGGCTAGCCACCCTGTCAATATGAGCTCCCAACTCCTCCTGGTTCACACAAACCATGATTTATTCCGACGAGGGTGCAGAAAAATAGGCTAAAAAACCAAGGAATTCTCGCATTCAGGACACTCCCCTAACGCAAATACTTGCGTGAATTCCAAAGAAATATATCATCGTCAACATCGAGTCTGGGGCTAGCCACCCTGTCAATATGAGCTCTCAACTCCTCCTGGTTCACACAAACCATTATTTATTCCGATTGGGGTGCGAAAAAAAAAACAAGGAATTTTGGCATTCAGGACACTGCCCTAACGCAAATATTTGCGTGAATTCCAAAAAAATCATATCAGCATCAAGATCGAGTCTGGGGCTAACCACCCTGCAAATATGAGCTCCGAACTCCTCCTCGTTCCCACAAACCATGATTTATTCCGACAGGGGTGCCGATTTGGGGGGGGGGGGGGGGGGGTGGGGGTACATAATTTTCATTTTCCCCCTCCCCCCAAACCCCCCACGCACTTCTCCAACACCTTTCAGGGATAATAATAATAATAATAATAATAATAATAATAATAATAATAATAGTAATAATAATAATAATAATAATAATAATAATAATAATAATAATAATACTTTCCTACCTACTTTAGCGAGTTCTTTCCAACCTTTCTACCTTCCTACCTACCTTCCTACCTACCTACCTTCCTACCTACCTTCCCACCTTTCTACCTACCTGCGTACCTACCTTCCTACCTACCTTCCCACCTACCTGCCTACCTACCTTCCTACCTACGTTCCCACCTACCTACCTACCTACCTACCTTCCTACCTTCCCACCTACCTACCTACCTACCTACCTACCTACCTTCCCACCTACCTACCTACCTTTCCACCTACCTACCTACCTACCTACCAACCTACCAACCTACCTACCTTCCTAGTACCTACCTTCCTAGTACCTACCTACCTACCTGCTACCTACCTACTACCTACTTTCCTACCTACCTACCTACCTACCTTCCCACCTACCTACCTACCTATTACCTTCCTACTACCTACCTTCCTACTACCTACCTACCTACCTACCACCTACCTACCTACCTTCCTTCCTACCCACCTATCCAATTTTTACCAAGGCAGGTGAGATTGAGTAGAATTAAGGGAGCGAATTCTTTCCAAGGTTTCCAATAGCTGAGGTAAGAAGCTTTCTTACCTATATATATATATATATATATATATGTATATATATATACTATATATGTCTATATATACGTACATATATATATGTATATCTATATATCCCAAAGGTGAAGTAAGTAGCTTCCTTATGAAGACACACACACATACATATACATATATATATATATATATATATATATATATATATATATATATATGTGGTGAGGTAAGCAGCTTCCTTGTGAAGACCTATAATATATATATATATATATATATGTAATATATATATATATATAAATATATTATACATATATATATATATTATATATATATAGATGGATAGATAGATAGATGATAGGTAGGTAGGTAGGTAGGTGGGTAGGTAGGTAGGTAGGTAGGTAGGTAGATAGATAGATAGATAGATAGATAGATAGATAGATAGATAGATAGATAGATAGATAGATAGATAGATACCCAAACCGGCGGAGATGGTGGTGTAGCGGAGAGCTGAATTGATAAGAACCTATATATATATATATATATATATATATATATATATATATATATATATGTATATATATATATATATATATATGGATTGATAGATCGATAGATAGATAGATGATAGGTAGGTAGGTAGAGATGGTGGAGTAGCGGAGCGCTGAATTGATCAAAACCTATGTGTATGTATATGTGTATGTGTATGGGTACGGGTATGGGTATGGGTATGTGTATGGGTATGCGTATGTGTATGTGTATGTGTATGTGTATATGTTTATGGATATGTTTATGCGGATGTGTATCTGGATGTGTACATGTATGTGTATATGAATTTTAAGTATAAGTACAAGTTTGAGTAACTTTTCCTTCTAATCCTTGACACGATATATATACATATATACATATATATATATATGTATATATAATATACATTCGAATTTTCTAAGTAGTATTGCAAGCACAACAAAATAAAGAAATCTCTCTTACTCTTAATCTCGCTTTTAAATAAAAATAAAAATCAAGCAAAATTTTTTTCCGTTTACTTTTACTTTTAAATAAAAACAAAAATCAATACGTAGTATAATATGAAATTTACAAGGGTCGTTTTTTCGTGCCTTAAAACGACCTCATAAATTTCATTTCTCTTCTCCTATTGCTAGTTTGAACTATCAATACAAGAGCATAAAACACCCCAAAGAGCCCTCCACAGAGCACCCCGTTGTTTTTTTGAAGTAGTCAAAAAACAAGAAACATATATGTATTGTAAAAAGAAAAATAAATAAACCTGTCCAGACAGAATTCTGATTTTTTGTTTTTAGCCTACAGCCAGACACCGCGCTGTCTGGGTGTTGCTGGTGATATTCGCGGGAATAGAATTTCTAGAATTTAAGCCACCAGCCACCATAAAAAAGTAATGATTTCCATTTAAGTGTAAGGACATAATAAGACATAAAAAGACAATGCCAGACTATAAGCAAGGAAAGATTTATGCTATCCGTTCGCACCAGACCGACCAAATATATATCGGTTCAACTACATCTCAATTACATAAGAGATTGTATCAACACAAAAACGATCATTACAAAAGACATATTGATGGAAAATATCATTATGTGTCTTTTGAAATTGTTAAATACGATGACGCTTACATTGAACTTATTGAAATGTTTCCTTGTAATAACAAAATGGAACTTTGTAAGCGAGAAGGAGAAATAATTAGAGAAAATGAAAAATGTGTTAATAGATGTATTGCTGGAAGAAAATATACAGAATGGTATCAAGAAAATAAAGAAGAAATATTGAATAAGCAAAGGATATATAACGACAACAACAAAGATAAAATATATGAATTGAATAAACAATATTATGAAAAAAACCAAGATAAAATATATGAATTGAATAAACAATATAAAGAAAAAAATAAAGAAAAATATCAGAAATATTTCAAAGACTACTATATACAACACAGAGATGAAATTTTGCAAAAAATAAAATGTGAATGTGGAGGAGAATATGTTAAGTCTGGGGAAAATAGACACATTAAAAGATAAAAACATATTAAATACATTGATTCATTAATAGGTCTAAATGTATTTAATTTATAAATCTAATATTTGTTTCTTCTTCCTTATTCTATCTGAAGTTCTTACATTACCTTCATCAATATCTTCACGTTTTAATAATCTTTCATTGTTCCGTTCCTTAGTTATTTTTTCTCCTTATCTTTCATTTGTTCTTCTTCATCCACAGATTTATTAAATTCAGTTTTTAAAAGTTCTCGCGGAGACACTAATTCATTTGAGTCTAATATGATTTTGAATCCAGAACGTCCCTTGACTTTATAAATAATTTTGCTGAAAGTCTTACCACCTTTTGAAAAAACATTTCGTTTATTTTCTTTGCTTACACTATCACCAACATTAAATTCGTTAATTAAATTATCTCGCGTGATTTTCTGTTTATTTTTGTCTCTCCCGAAAAATACATCAACAGGTTCGGCTTGAATTCCTCTATGAAGTTTATGATTATAAGCATCTACTAAGTCTTGAATATAAGTTACCCAATCAAAATTACGATTGGTTTCAAATAAAAGGTCTAGCCATCTTCTAATACTCCTTATAACTCTATCAACAACCGCTAAGGCTCTATGGTCGCCAACTTCAACCACATCATGTTTAATTCCATTTTCATTAAAATATTCACGAGTTGCTCCTTTATATTCTCCCCCGCTGTCGGTTGTAATTGATTTAGGTTTATAAGGTATAGATTTCAAAGCATAATATACCTCTTGTGCGGTTTTATTTTTTAATGGTTTTATTATTAAAAATCGGGAATGACAATCAATCCAAACTAACATCCAAGCATAGCCCTTATTGCCTTTCTTGTCCTTTATCTTACTCTGTACAACTCATATCCGCTAAGTCAAGAAAAACTTGGTCTAATGGTTTATCAACCCATATGGTATTCCATATTTTAGGGTTCTTTTTCTGGTGGTGAATTTCAAGGGCTTCTTCTTCTTTTGCTTTAACTACTTCTCCCGTAGGTGTGTCCTCTAATTGACTATTACGATTTTGATTGTTAATAATTGTATGTTTATGGTATGGTCTAAATCAGGCATTCTATATAATTAATTTTATTTTTTACTATGTTTTAGAATAAGCGAAAGTGCGACAGCACGAAGCGCTATTCTAAAATATCTAGAACTTTAAGAAACATTTTTCAACATCACTTTTTTCTTTCTTAGCACCGCCAGAAGATTAATTTTATACTTTTACACTGACACTTCTAGACTTTTTTCCTTTCCCCTTCTTAGGCTTTGGTATTTCTTCACTACTCTCACTTTCACTTTCTTCGCTCTCTGGCTCTGTCTCTGGCTTCTTATTTTTCTTCGCTCTCTTAGTCTCCGTTTTCGCTCTTTTGATTTTCATTTTCGCCATCTTTTCGGCAATGATATCAGTGAAATCAACCTCATCTTCGCTCTCACTCTTCTCCTCTTGGCTATCATTATCATGTTCAGTAATAATATCCTTAGCCAAGTTCTTTTCTTCAATTTGTTTTATTCGTTCCTCCATATCTTCATCTTCTTACTTTACAGCATTTCGGTATTGCGCCAAAACATTTTTAGCATGTTCCATCTTTCGTTGTTTCGCTTTCGCTTTTATTCCTTCCACAGCACTACCCCAATTCTTACGACTTGCTTCAGGGGACGGCATTCTATACTAAGATTAATATATTTTAGTATTTTTAATAATTAATTAATATAATATGTCGCAATATAAATCCTTACTTGGCCTTAATGAGTTGGCTGTTGATAGTCTAAATATACTTAACTTAGACTTAACCAATACCAACATAGTGGGCTTAAACACAGACAGAGTGCCAGAAGATGCTGACCCCGTAAATCTTTATTACACTGACTGCCGATTTGATACACGTCTCGCTTTAAAATCAACGACTGATATCAAAGAAGGAAAAAATTTATTCTATACAGAGCAACGAGTAAGGGACAACGACGAAGTCAAAGCCTCAACTCAACACCGCTCTAATACTTCTAATCCGCACCAAACCAGTCTATACAATCTCATAGACACAAACATATTCGCACAAGCGAGCGGGCAATACTTAACTTACAACGATGTAGAAGGCAAATGGAAGAATACAGCCCTTGGTTCAATTGATACACTTTCAGATGTAGTCATTACAGCACCAGTGGCGATGAATAGTTATCTAACATATAACTCAATAAACTGGGTAAATAAAACCTTTCCGACAAATGTTGATGAAACAGGCAATATTAGTATGGGAAGGAAGAATATAACAGGAGTTAATTTACTAAATGACAAAGGTGTTGATAAATGGATATTTGAGCACCAAGATAATAATAGTAAGGTGTCAGCAGCCGGAAGTATAGACTCACATAGCGATGTGACGATAACATGCTTTCCAGCAGATAACCAACTGATTATGTATAGCACGGGGCAATGGAGAAACACCACACCACCCTTTCTTAGATTAGACGGCACTGCTAGTATGACGGGAGGACTAAATATGGGTGGTTTTGCTATTTCTGGGGCTTCTACGTATAATGGAATTAATCTCGCAAATCTCGCAGTTGATGGTTCGGTGGTCAAACTAACAGGAGACCAAACCATAGGAGGAATTAAAACATTTAGCAGTATAATAAACGCTAGTGCGGGTATTGATATGAAAAAAAGCATAACAAATGTAAATCTGGTTGATGGTGTTGATGTTTCTACTCTTGACACTTCTGTCGTTAAACTAACAGGAGACCAAACCATAGCAGGGAATAAAAAATTTACATCAACTTTGGAAGTAAGTTGTTCATCCAATCCTACTACTTTTGATGGTATTGGCATAGCCTTTGATACAAAAATAAGAATGATTGCAGCACAAAAAAACAGCAACAGCGACTTGGTATCCGATACAAATAACGGGTTCGTATGTTGAGTTATATTCAGGTAATACTTTAATTATAACCGCAACTGGCACTACACTATCTTTGAATAACAACAAAATAACAAACTTAGCCACACCATCAGCAACAACGGACGGAGCAAATAAAAGTTATGTTGATACAAAAGACTGACAAAATGTGAAATTAACAGGAAACCAAACAATAGCAGGAATCAAGACATTTAGCAGTGCCCTTGAAATAACTGGAAATTCAACGAATGCGACAACAAAGGGAACATTCGTGGTTTTTAACTCCACAGCCAATATAGGAACTATCTGATGCCTTGATATGGGCACGGGCGTAAATTATAACTTTGAAATAAATGCGAAAAAAATAAGTCATTATTGATGGAGCGATAGTCGGTTGGGTAAATGCTTCGGGGCTAGATTGTAATAGTAGCAAAATAGCCAACCTTGGAACTCCGACATTAGCGACGGACGGAGCGACAAAAGGGTATGCGGACACATTGGACTGGCAAAATGTAAAATAACAACAGACCAAACCATAACAGGAAGTAAAACATTTAATGGGGCAAGCACTACGATAAAATATCTAACTTTAACGAACAATGCCGATTTTAATAATCAAACTATCATTAATGGTGGAAATATAACATATAATGGGGCGAGGATATTAAATCAAAATGGAGGGGACATATTCTTTTCACAGACATCAGGTGATTACCAATATTTCTTATTTACTCTAAATACCGCTACAAGCGGAACCGCAGACCAAAGAGGTTATGTATTTACGAATGTAGCATTTGATGCAAAAGGGGCTGGACTTTATATTTCAAAACTTCTGGACAATAAAATTGCTTCGTCTGACATTGTCCGTTTTAACAATGCCGGCGGTATGCGATTTTATGGTGCTTTGGATATGAACTCAAACAACATAACAAATGGCGGAACAATAACGGGAACTACATTAACGGCGACTGCTGGCATGACTACAACAACATTAACAGCGAGCGACAAAATAACAACAGCATCAGGCAAACCAATAATCATAGGCAATACAACGAAAGGAATAGGAACAACAGGAGGCTTAGAATTGTATGGGACTTATAATAATAATGCAACTGGAGCACATTTGCAGGCTATTACAACAGAAGATATATATCCCACTTTTCAACTAACTAATTTAAGTCATAATAACATAAATATGACTTTTGATGCGTATTTAGATACTGGTGGATGGAAATCAAGTTATGCGAGTTCTAATTTTCTGATTAGTAAATGGAATAATAAACTTAGATTTTTGTATGATAGCGGGAAAAGTGTTGGGGTTGCTGTTCCTTGGTCTCTCGCTCTGCAACTTGACACATCGGGCTTATTAACAACGAATGCAATAACAGCAAGTGGAGCGATAACGGCAAATTCGGGTATATCAACAACAACGGCAACTGCGAGTGGATTACTAACGGCAAATGCTGGGATTACATACACTGGCACACTAACGTCAGTAACGAATGCCAGCGGGGCGAAAATAGGAATTCAGGGACAAACAGACGCAACAAACGCAAAAGGAATATTTCTATGGGATACGACTAATACAAGTTGGGGGATTTATGCTGCATCTGGCGGAGGTGGAAACACTAGAAGTTTGGCAAATGGTTTGGCGGTTTCTGGAAATGGTTTTAGTTCGTATAGTTTTCGGTTTAGGGTTGCTAATGATTCTACAATGGGTTTTGTATGGGAGAATTCAGCAGAGCAATTGTTGATGTCGTTGAATGGACTCAATGGGACTTTATGGACAAAAGGATTGATAACGGCTAGTGCGGGAATTACATACTCTGGGGTGCTAACAACCACAAATAATAATGGAGCGAAAATAGGAATTCAAGGACAAACAGACGGGGGTGGTAGCCGCGGAATATTTATTTGGGATACTGCTGATCCAGCGTGGGGAATTTATATGTCTCAGTCTGGGACAAATAAAGCATTAAGTGAAACAGGAACAGAGGAGGCGGAGGATTAACTTCTTATGCTATTAGATTTAGAGTGAATAATTCTTCAACGAGTGGGTTCATATGGGAGAATAGTTCGAATACTGCTTTAATGTCATTAAGAGCGAGCGATTGGCAATTATGGGTATTGGCTAGTCCTATCGTATTTTCAGATAGACGAAAAAAAGAAGAAAAAAAGGAATGCTTAGGCTTAGATTTTATTAATAAGTTAAATCCAGTCTGCTATCGTATGATTGGCGACAACAAGAAATGTAGGACTGGTTTGATAGCACAGGAATTAGAAGAAATACTAACAGAAATGGATATGCTAGATTTTGGTGGTTTTATAAAAGAAACAATTATGGTTCCATGTCCAAAGCAAAGAAAAGAATGCGAATTGAAAGGTGTGAGTGTTAATCCAGAAGATGCTAAATGTGTTGATAGTGGCGATGTTGGTTATGGTATAGGTTATTCCGAATTTATCGCCCCGTTAATTAAAGCGGTTCAACAATTATCAGAAAAGGTAGTTAATTTAGAAAAAGAAAATAAACTTTTACTTAATATACTACAAGACCAAGCAAATCAATTAGCAGAAATCAGAGTGGCCGTTCTTGATAATGTCACAGACCAAAACCAGACTTCACAGACCCCCACCTATTATGGATATGGATGGCGAACTAACTCCAGAATTAAAGTCTCGTGTTGTTGAAGTAGAACTAAAGACTGAGGAAAAAAAAGTAGAGCACGAATTGGAAGATAACTGGAATTGTTGTTGTATAAAAAACAGACCGACAGACAGCCGACTTATTAAATACTTATTTCAAATGGGTATCATTATTGCCATTATAACCCTTTGTATCGTGAGGCTATCTGAAAAGAACTTGCCGTGCGAGGTTGCTAATACTTATGTCGGAATCCTAACATTGCTTATCTGCATTTGCCTTCCATCGCCTTCTAGTTCAAAGAAGTGATATTTATCAACTCCACTCTCATTCGCTTCGCTCATTCTCGTTTGTTGATAAACATCGTCTCCCATTTTTAATTTTTTGTCTGTTTACGATGTTTGAGAATAAACGGGAGTGCGACAGCACGAGAGTGAAATTCTCAAATATCACATTCATATATATGTGTCCTGTACCATGAACTATCACCCGCACACATTAAAGGCAGGGCTTCATCAAAACTAACACACCAATCACTCATAGGCTTATACACACATTTAAATTTAGTTTCTATTCCTTGCTTTATACAATAAACACACGCATCTCGTTTTGTTTGATTTGCTCTGCTATAAAAGTCGCAGGCAGTCCGCGAAAATATTTTTGTTATTAAAAAGTTTATGAGTAGTAATATAATCATGGCTACTGAATATAAATACCAAAAGATTATTTTTCTAAGCAATAATTTTGCTGGAGGAAGCAAAACATGTAATAAAAATATTCAAATGTCATTCACACCAACCAAAATGAATGTTAAGTTTATCCACTATATGAACGACCAGACCGAAACCAAAACCAGAATTCTTTATATGGACAGAATTGGAATTATTAGAACATTTGCGGACAGCACCACAGCAAACATTTCAAACCTCGGTTATAATTTGGGTATTGTCGGATGGACTGACGGACAATAAACATTTAAAGTCCTTGAAACTGACAGCGGAAATATTGACACAGGAAATTTAGCGGGAAGAATTGTTGTATGCCTAGAGTTTTTGGCTTAATAATATACGATGATGAAGATTAATAATGTCAAGGTGAAGCCAGTAAAACAAGAGGGGGATGGAAACAAAAAAGAAAAAGGTTATAAATTATTCAATGAGTCGTATGCCAATATATTTCTACTCGCCCGTAAGAAGAGCGGGAAAACGACAGCACTCTTTGAAATACTGAAACGGACTACAGACAGAAAAACCCGTATTGTCATTATTGCTTCAACAATATACAAGGACTACATTTATAAAGCAATGGTAAAGCACTTTAAGAACAGAGGAAACCCGATGGCGATATATACCTTTCTTAAATCAGATGGTGTTAATGTCATTGATTATGAACTTGACAAACTGAACAGACATGACGAGCAACACGAAGGAGAAGTAAAACAGGACAAAGAAGAAATAGAGAAGCCACAATTTTTATACTTTGGAAAAGAAGAAAAAAAGAAACAGAGTGCCGCGGAGGCGCCAAAAGAAAGGCCAAGTAAGTATATTTCTCCAGAGGTTGTTTTTGTTTTAGATGATTTAGGAAGTGGATTAAGAGACAAGTCCGTAAGTGATTTGTTAAAAAAGAACAGACACTATAAATCAAAGGTGATTATGTCAAGCCAGTATTTAAACGACCTACGACCAGAAGCCATTAAGCAATTAGATTATTTGTTAATCTTTCCAAGCCAGTCTCATGATAAAATGGAACTTGTGTATAAACACTTAGACTTATCTTTTGACTTTGACTACTTTCTTCAAAAGTATCACGAGGCTACAAAGGAGAGATTTAATTTTCTTTATGTCTCAAGTGTTGATGATGAGTTAAGAAAAAACTTTGCTTTTCGGTTGAAATAATGATATTAGTAAATCCACACTCACGCTACCGCTCCCGCGTGTTTTACGAACATCGATGTTTATCAACAAACGGGATATCTGACGATCAGTCAGATTGGGAGTGAAGTTGATAAATATCAATTTTTTAATTAATTATTTTTCTGTATTATATATGCCAGTATCACCAGTGATAATTTCACAACCATCAGGATATAAAATCGGATACAATCCATCAATGCCACAGAAGGGAGGAAAAAAGAAAACTAAGAAGAAGGGATGTGGTCAAAAGGGAGGAAAGATTAACTGGGCTAAGGTCGGAAAAACCGCAATGGCTGTTAATAAATTCCTTCGCGATAACAAGATTATTTCAAAGACCGCTAATGCCCTTGGCGATGTCGGGGTTCCATATGCGTCTCGTATTGGTTCAACTGCTGCAAAACTTGGTTATGGTAAGCAACGAGGAGGGGCTGTAAAGTTTCGCTGATAGTTATCAACTACACTCCTATCTGGCTAATCGCCAGATTTCCCGTTTGTTGATAACCATCGAAAACAGATTAATTTTTTCCCAAATAAAAAACGATGGTTTAGAATAAGTGAGAGTGCGAAAGCACGAAGCGCAATTCTAAACTATCTATACAATGGTCGTAAAAAAAGCAAGGAAACCCAAAGTCCGTCCACCGAGGGTTTATAGAAATAAGAGCGGAAGGCCTTCTATTATCCAGAAGGGTAAAAAATATTATCTTAATTTTGGTAAGAAAACAAATGATTTAAGCACATTACAAATTGTTAAACTTTTTATGAAATATATTGGTAATAAGCCAAAGTCGCAAAGGGCTAGTCGCAAGCCAAGGGAAAAAATAATCAAATCTGATTTTAATCGTCTTAAACATGATAACCGAAACCAGATACAAAGCAACTTACAGAAGAAATATGAGTTAATACATGACGAGGAAGCAAAGGAAAAGAAGAAAAGGGAGGATTGAGAAGAGGGGAAGAAGAGACTAGAAAGAAAAATCAAAGCAGATACTAAGGAACTAAATGAAATAATGAATAGTGATCATAAAAGACAACTGGCGGAGATTAAGGAAAGACAGGAAGAAAAGTCTAGGGAACAGAAAAAGGAACAACGACTTATTCAGGAACTACAGGCAGAACAACGACATAGACAGGGATTATTGACTGCTCCAGTTGCACAGCCTATTATAGCGAACCCGAATCCCCCTTCAACTACAAATAAACCAAAGAAAACCGCAACTACATCTTCCCCAAAAATAACTGATATAACTGACAAAGTAAATAAACAAGAAAAAGATTTGGAAGAAGAAAAGAGACGAAGAATTATTGATGAAATGTTCTCCGAGAAAACGAGAAAAAAACGTGTCAAAAAAATGAAAAATAATACAATAATAAATCACCTTAAAAAAGCAGGCATTAATATCCCTATAATAAAAAACAAAGGTTCAAACGACTACGCCACTAGTTTAAAGAGATGGTTATACACACAAAAAATCACTGAAAACATATCATCGGCAGAAGATGGATGGGATAAACTAGAACAATTTACAACAAAAATGATTGCTAAAAATGAAAGCAAAAAGAATGAAGAAAAACAAACTCCTGTAAATAGCACTCTATCGCCAATAGACCCACCCCGTTTTGAAAATTCTCCAGATGCTAAACAACTTATATTTGAAATGACAAATTCACAACCAGCGGAGACACAACCGATAGATGTAGCACCACCCCCGAGCACAAGTTCTGCGGAGCCACAGCAACAACAGCAAGAGGAGACAGCCATAGTATTACCCACGAGCGTTGCGGAGACACCAGAGCAACAGGGAGAGGGAAGGGGACTAATGACTAATGAAATAGATGACATAATGAAAAAATATGGATGGTATCTCGGAGCAATAGCCAGCGATGAAATCTACAAGTTGAAGCCCGAAAGCAGAAAGCGATACGGATTTATTATGAATTTGGACAATCACAAGCAAGCAGGGTCTCATTGGATCGCAGTATGGATAAGTTTAGATAAAGACAGGAGTGTTGAAGTCTATGACCCCTTAGCACTTTATGAACCTACTGAAGACTTTCAACAACAAATGAAACAACTAATTGACCGAAGCCACCCCGATAGTTATTTGTTAATGAAGGTCAATCAAGTAAAGCAACAATCAAACACCTCAGACACGTGCGGTTGGCATAGTATGAGATTTGTAATGGAGCGAGCGAAAGGCAACAGGTTTAAGTTTGCTACTGGCTACACAGACTTAAAAGAAGAAGAAGCAGAGAAATTAAAAGCACAGAATGGGTATGGTAATTTTGATACATACATATAAAAGATATTTTCTAATATATAGATTTTTGAGGTTGTAGGTGGTTTTTATAAAAAGCACCTATGATGAAGTACAAGGGAGGTAGAAGTTCGGGTATCTATTACATAAATAGTACAAATAGAATAACAGGCACAGATAGCGACCTTACACACGAAATAAACTTAAAATCACTAGACAATCCCACACATTGTAAAATTCTTCATATCTATGTTCCAAAGTCGTATTACTCTGTGGCTTCACCATATAATACCTTTACACTTAGCGAAGACGGGTATGAGGCTTTAATTACGATACCTGAGGGAAACTACACAATGAACAATCTAAAAAATAAGTTGTCGGAGGTACTGACGGCAGAAAGTCCAAATGACTATACATATGTCGTCTCAAGCAACAATACCAACATAGAACCAGAAGATGGCAAATTAACATTCAGTGTTTCAAATAACGGAGGCATTCAACCGCGGTTTATATTTGATGGTGATACACGTATTCACGAGGTTATGGGATTTGATAGAAATTCAACATATTTCTTCGCTAATGATTTCATTAAATCGCCAAATGTGATTATTCTAACTGGGGAAAAGACTTTATACCTTCAATCGGACTTAGTGGGTGAAGGAGATAATCATGTGCTACAAGAAATATACACCGCCAACGAAATTCCATTTGGAGCCGTTATATACGACGGAAGTGGGTCTGAGTATGGTAAGAAATTATCCGCCAGTTCAAATAATGTGTATCGGTTTTATCTTACAGACGAAAACGACCAAGCGATTAATCTTAATGGATTAGGTATTGTAATGACATTATTAATTTACAGAGAGACTAATTATTTTAATTTATTTACGTCATTCTTCAATCTTTTGAAACAGAGATAAATAATTATTTTGGAATTATTTATTTTTTTCTATACATATATTCTGGTGAATTAGTTAATTTACACTACTTCAAAAAAAACAAAATGCCGACTCAACACGGAGGCGAACTAGACTTTTCCAGAACCGACTACATCAGTGCTTCGTATCGTTTGAATAAACTAACTCCGCGAGAAGGTGCGGGAGCTATTACTGTTACTACCGCAGGAGGACAAGAAAGCAACTTTGACCTTATCAGCAGGCCATTTAACTTAGCCCGCTCTGTTTTGAGTTTTACTTATGCCCCACCATCAATTGCCGCGAACTATAACAAATGCTATATGGATTGTCTGGCTCCTATTAGACAAATTCAACTTCAAACCCGTAGCGGTGTTTATCTGTGTGATGTAAATGAAGTTGGTAATTTTACGAAGATTATTTGGAAGGCCGAAACTTCTATGAAGGACTTTCTGACACTTGAAAACCACGATAATGGAAGTGGTGCGGGATGTATGCTTCAAAAGTGTAATGCTGGAAAGATTATTATCGGTAGTAGAGCAGAAAGGCGAGCTATTGATACTTCAGTAGCCTACGATACTGTTAGAGACGCACTTCAAACATACTACAAAGTGCCTAGTGTAAATGCTCGTCGCCACGACGATTCCGCTCTATCTGATGGCACTGCTGGAACCTATAGCCTTGTTAATGTTGAATATAATGAGGCTAAGTATTTCTCTGGTGGTGCGGCTACTTCTGCTGTTAAGATTAATGTCGGTATGCTTTACAATACCATTTCGCTCTTGATAAGACTATTATGTTTCCAGAGATTTTGAATATGCGTATTGTATGGCAACAGACCCCTAAAATTTATTATTACAATAACGATGCTTCGTCACCGGGTGGAGGAGTGCTTGTTGCTGCCGCTGGTAATGTAAGTGTTTCTAGTCTTAACTTGTTCCTTGCCGTAGAGACTAATCCCGATGTCATTCAATCAATTCAACAAAAGGTGGCGAGTCCTGAGGGTATGAGTTTTAAGGTTGATTATCCTTATGTTTATAAAAATTCCATTGCTCAATCAACTACACAAAACATTATTCTCCGCTTTGATAGGGGGCATGGTAAAAGGTTGAAGAAAATTTATCACACACTCTTTAACAACACCGAAAACAAGAATACCGCTTATGATATTGATAACAGAGCAAACGCTAAGACTACCAGTTTTCACACCACACTTGACGGGGCACGACTTCAGGAATTTGAAATATTTCCCGCTAGTTTTGAAGATTATATGTGCTTGAAACCTAAACTTGAAGGTTCTGTTTTGATGAATTCAAATGTGTATCAATACAACTGGTTCTGGGTTGATACTTGGGATAATACCCGCCCGCTGTGGAGCAAAGACCAAAATGAAGTTAGTGGGCTTGACCTTTCCAATGAGCGACGATGGGACTTCATTAGCACTACACAGAATAATGCTCATCAGCATGTAAGTGTAGCAATCACTCAGCGGGAGGTTCAGGTTAAGGCAAATATAATTTCCATTTCATAAACTGCCAAAACAAAAAATTTAAAAAAATTTAGATTTTATTTTTTTTCATTCAATATAACACATTTGTTTTTGAGGTAGTCAAAAACAAAAACAATGACTACTCACCAGAGAAATTTAATCGCACAAAATCCAGACGGAGAATTTATAAATGTCAGTGTTGGATATGATGACGATATTGAAACAAATCATTCAAAAACCGCTTTTGGCGAAGCAGTAGTAGGTCAATTAACACCAGTTTTACAGGAAATCTTTCCATATACCATTAATACTAGGACATGGACAAAAACAGAAACAAAATCGTCTGTGTCATTTTTGTATAATATGGCTGAATTGAAAACAACTGCTGGTGCTACGGCAGATGCTAGATTGGTAAGTAAAAGGAGAATAAAATATAGAACTGGAATGGGTGTCCTAGCCCGCTTTACTGCAATATGGACAACGGATGATACAAAAGATTACTGTTCATTTATTGGAATAGGAAATGATCTCGCTGATGGATTTTATTTTTACAAAAATCAAGCAGGAATGAATATCGCACATTGTGCGGGAGGTGCTGTAGATTATATTGACCAAGAAGACTGGGACGACCCTTGCAATGGAAATTATGCTATGCCAAACTTAGACTGGAGCAAAGGAAATGTATTTCAAATTCAATTTCGATATTTAGGTTTTGGTGCTATTAAGTTTTATATTGAAAATCCCATAACAGGATTATTTCAATTAGTTCATATGATTGAGTATGCGAATGCTAATACTGGTGTAAGCCTGCGAAATACGACATTACCTTTTACGGCAGTAATGAGAAATGATGCAAAGACTGGAATACAATCACTTAAAACAGCGAGTGCCAGTTTATTCATTGAAGGAACGAATACTATTAATACCAGTATAACAAACGAAGTGGAAGGAAGTAAAGCAGCAAACACCACTGAAAGTCCTATTATCAGTATAAGAAACAAAGCGGTATTTGATGCGGGCGGTGCTAATTTAACAAATTATTCAAATGTTTATCCAACTTTGATAAGTATTACAAATGAAGATACTAATTCGAATGTTGTCAGAATGGTATTAAATGGAACACTAACTGGAGCAGATTTTGCAGATGTTGATTCTAAGTATTCAATTGTAGATACTGACACAAAGGCGAGTGCTATCACAAATGGAACAACAATTTTTAAACTATATGTAAATTCTCAATCAACTCAACAAATCAATCTTAGAAGTTATGATATATACCTATCGCCGAGTGATGTATTAACTTTTACGCAGAAGTCTGTCTCTGCTGGTGGAGGAGGAAATATCAATATTATCGCTAACTTCGTTGAGGATCAATAGATATTTATGAGCAACGAAAAAAAAGAAAAACGATGTTTGAAAAACACACGGGAGCGTTAGCGGGAGTGTGGATTTTCAAATATCAATCAGAGATATTTTTTTACCGCATCTTTGTTATTAAAAAAGGTTGTTGAATTAAATATTCAAGGTATGGTTTATCAATCTTAGCAACATCTTCAATTTTCATTTTTTATACTTACCATATTGAAGAAAAATATCGGTTTCCTTTTGTGCTATCTCTTCGCCTACATTAGCCTTTATTTCGGTAATTCCAGTCTCTCTCACAACAAGATCTGTTTCCTTAAAAGGAGTGCTTTGTTCCTCCATCATTTTTTCTAATGTAGCCTCCAACGGAATAACTACTTTCACATTGTCATCAAGTGGTTTATATTGCTCATAGAAAGATACAATGGCAGGCTTAGTCCATTTAATTGTCGGCTTTTTTATTTCGCCGTCAAGGCTCCATTTTTCAATTTCATTCAAGTAGTCCTGTTTGGTGCTTAGGTCGGTCATTGGTATATAAAGATACTTTAGAATTACGCTTCTATCTTGCTAATCGCAAGATTTCTCGCTATATTCTAAAACATCAATAAAGAATTTAAATAAAAATAATTAAAAGAAAACGATGTTCGTAAAACACACGGGAGCGGTAGCGGGAGTGTGGATTTACGAATATCAATTTTATGTATTTTTTTACTTCACTTTTAATGTCTGTAAATTTTTCAAACCACGGCTGTTTCATGACCCATTCAAGGTATGGTTTGTCAATTGTAGCAACATCTTGAATTTTCTTACCTTTATACTTACCAAATGGAAAAATATCCCTTGGCATTTTCAATCATTTGGATTTCGTCAGTAATTATCTTTTTAACATCGGTAAGAGAAAATGTTTCTTTTTTATTTTCAATAGAGAGTTTCTCAAACTTCTCACATAGTCTGGTGAGGGTGGTCATTGGTCTATATAGACTGGTAAAAAATTTATTGAAAAAAAATTAATTAATTGATATTGATATTTTAGAATTGCGCTATCGTTTCACTCCCTCTTATTCTAAAACATCGTTTTTGCTTTAATGGTTTCGATGTTTGACAATAAACGAGAATGAGCAAAGCGAATGAGAGTGAAATTGTCAAATATCATTGATATCCGTTAGGGATACTATCATTTTTATTGATAAACTCGCGCCCGCACCATTTATTCTCATTAACTTTCTTTTTTATGTTTGTAGTATGAAGTATGCTGAAATGGTTAATGTTTTGCTGTTTGCTATTTCGTGATAAATGAATTTTCTTCATTTGAAAATCTCTAACATTTTCAATACTTTCACCTAAATCCATCTTTTCATATACTTCTGGATTTAGCCCCTTTGAATTCAACCCCTTACCTCTAAGGTGGTAGTATCTCTTTTTTACTCCTTCGTTTTCGTAGCATTCAATTATATGAACACCTTTGTCTTTATGTTTCAAGTCATTCTTAGTAAGGCAAGGGAGAAAGGCTTCATTCGTTGTAAATTCTAACATATACAATTTAGGAGCAATCCATATTCCTCTTATTATCTTACAGCAATCTCCTAAGTCATCTGTTATATCGCCAAGAGATTTATCACCAAGTCTTTTTATTAGTTTGGCAAACCTAATATGCAACACTAGACTATCGGTATCGGTGTAATAGAAATCAGCCTCTATTTCTTTATTTGGATTAGCCTCTTTTATGTAGTTATACATAATTCGTCTGCTATATGCTAGAATGAAAGCCCCGTAGTGAGAAGGTTTAGTTATGCTACCTTCAATTATTTCTTCCTTTCTAGGAATTCCTGATACGTGCCAAAGTTTGTTTCCGTCTTTATCTTTGAATTCAACCACATCAGATATATAATTTTTCGTCCAAAATTTCCAATACTCCTCATTTGATTTAATATATTCTGCTTCTGTTGGGATAGGTCGTTGTATCATCTTTCCGTATAACTAATTCATAAATAGTTTGGCCAATAAATATTGCGGTGTGCCTTTTTCGCTATTTTCTTTCTCCTTAAACATTTCTAATATATATTCTTTGAATACTGGTTCAGCCTCCTCCGTATAGTATCCTTTATGAATTGTTATATCGTAGCCTTCCTTAATCATATCTTCAATATCAACACTTGTAAGCCATTGGTCTTTCATATCGGCTAAATTCCACTTTAATGAGCCCATTTTATTTCTCTGTCCTATTCTTGAATGTAGAATGTCTTTTGGTGAGATATAATCACATTGTAAATACCGATAGGAAGATTATTATAATCAAATGGTGCGATAGCCAGTTTAATTTCTCCAACCATAAATAAATTAAGCATCGCTGTTGGGTATAAAGATACGACATCCGCATCAACTAAATAATCGGTTAATTCGTCAAATGTGATTTTCCCTGCTAAGTAGTCCTTGTATTGTTTTGAAATAAATCTTTTTTTGCTTGGATATGTTCTTGCTTCGATAACCGCTTTTCTAAGCGCCTTCTCTTGTTCAATAGTTGGGAGTCTTACATCGTGCTTACCATCAATCATTTTCTTCCAGATATTGAAGGCGAGACTTGAAGTTGAAATGTATGAAGTTAAATTCACCGAGTGTTTTTCAAATATCTCTGTGTTTATTTTGTCATATAGCTCTTTTAACCCCATAACATCGCACTTCAAATATTCAAGACACTTATTTCTTAATTCTTCACTCATTGTTTCCCAAGTAGTCGCCTTGTCGTGGTCAAAATCTCCTTTAAGAGTTTTACATTTCATATTTTCTAAGTTTTCTTTTAATGTCCCCTGAGTATGCTTACACATATCCCACATTTTGATATTTTCAAATTGTAAAGAGATTATTGAGCCGTTATTAATCATATGTGATTTTGGTCTGATACCTCTTCTTATTAATTCCTGTTTAATGAAGTAGTGGTCAAAGTTCGCGCCGTTAAACCCATTCACATATAAAATGGGTGCTTCTTCATCTTTCTTCTTTTTCTTTCTTACTCCTGCTACTTTCTTGACGCGTCGGAGATATGGTGGTTGTTTGTTAGCCCATTCTAATGCTAACTTTCTTCCTCTCTCTAAGACTAAATCCAGAAATTCAGAAATACAATCAATACCAGCATAATATTTAAATCCTTCCGTCCCTTGAGTATATCCGACTATATAGCAGTCGTGAATATCAAAGCCGTCAGCAAGCGTGTTATTTCTAAAAGTTTCAAGGTCGTAATGAAGAACTTCATCTTTATTATTATATTTTTCTTTATGAGCCTTCGTTATTAAATGTCTCTTTCCATTCTTTAATATTTCTCTATTCGCATAATTAATAACTTTTGGATTACAAGTATGTTTAGTAAAATACTTAGTTAAGCATTTTTCACATTTCTTTTTACATCTTTTAATTAATCCAAAATAGTGGTTATTCTCTAAGTAAATCATAATATCTGCTTCTTCTCCAATTTCGTTTGTGCTCATTGTCTCCTTTGTTAGAGAATTTGTTATTTCGTATGTCTTTCCTGCCTTTATCAAAGTATTAAGGATTTTTACGGCGGTAGAGAATGGTATAGGGCAATCATTAGAAAGATTGAATTGTTCTCTAATATCATTACATCTTTTTCTGTTAATAAGTGGCATATTAAGAATGTCTTTACAAAGGAAGAATAAGCAATTATTATTTTTGCTAGCGAGAGATATTAATATACTTTCCTCATATTTCGTTTGTTTGCTTTTGTATTTTCCCTCATAGCATCCTCCTCCGTTTTCTTTAACTACTACTACCTTAGCATATTCAATGATTCGGTCATAACCTAATCCAGATGCTTCAATATTGCTTATGTTAAACTCATTCAACATTTCAATAAAATCATCATAGTTTTTATTTGAAAAGAATTAAATGTTTTCTTTTTATAATATCTATTTAATTCTTCGTGGTCTGTTATGTATGTTATAGTGATATGAACATCAGCATTTCCTGTCATACCATTTCTTTTCGCATCTAATAATATAGGAAGTAGAACCTCTCGCTCTAATGCGTCAGTATCATAAAAGTTTATGTCTAATCCTTGCTTCTCGTATGTACGAGAGTTTAATCTATTGTCTCGCCTAGATTTTAACTCTACTACTTTGAATTCCCTTTTGTTTTCTCTTGTTGTAGTTTTCTTCAAATTCGCCCTTACCTTCGCTAGTTCTACATTTTCCTTCGTTGGTCTGGGCGGTAATGGTGGTGGCATATTTTACTTTTATATTAGTGAGGATATAAAAATAATGAAAATAAATTAAATTGTTTTACCTTTTTATATATATAAGATTGTCTTACCTTTAACATTAAATTCATAATAAAAACATTTTTTCGTTTTTTTGTTTTTTATGCTCCTCTCGCCTTCATTTCTTCATATTCCTTAAGTTTTCTGTTTCGTTCTTTTAATTGCTCCTTCCTCTTTTGATTAATTTCATCCTTATTTCTTTTGTAATATGCGAGCGCCTTTTCGGAGTTAGCCTTTCGTTTGTCCTCAGGTGTGAGATATTTCTTGTGTCTCCCCATATCTATATTATAAGTAATATAATTTATTTCTTTAAATGGTTTTACATTTTAAATTAAATTATTATTTAATACAATCATCACCCTTAATTTAAGTTGTGCGATTGCTTCTTCACAAATTTGCCATTTGTGGATATTCAACATTGTTGGAGCCTCTAATGCTTTGTTTTTCTGTTCATCCCAAAACTTAAAGGCTTTGCTATATCGTTGAAGCGTTTCTCTTCTAGTGTATTTCTTAATCCTTCTATCGCCCGCTAATGCTTCTGGAAAATGTGAGTTGTATAGTTCTTTCAATTCCTTGTCCGCTTGTATCATTATAGAAGACATATTATGTAAGTAATAATATTTATTTCTTTAAATGGTTTTACATTTTATTTTTATAACATTATGAAAACAAATCACGAGTGATTTTTATAATATCTTTCCATGTCGTCATTTCTACGAATTATACGAATAACTTTATGTCCTCCAATCATAACCTCTTCTTTCTCTGCGAAGTAGTCTCTATGAAAGTCAGATTTTTCGTGTTGATATTTTCCATATATCCCTATTACTTTACCACATACACATGTATATTTCTGTTTTCTTCTTTCCTTTACATATTCCGCTCTCTTCTGTTTGCGTTCCATCTATATCAAAGACAAAATTTTTTCTTTTACGATACATATATGTTTTTCGTGCGTGCTCTGTGGAGGGCTCTTTGGGGTGTTTTATGCTCTTGTATTGATAGTTCAAACTAGCAATAGGAGAAGAGAAATGAAATTTATGAGGTCGTTTTAAGGCACGAAAAAACGACCCTTGTAAATTTCATATTATACTACGTATTGATTTTTGTTTTTATTTAAAAGTAAAAGTAAAGCGGAAAAAAATTTTGCTTGATTTTTATTTTTTAAAAGCGAGATTAAGAGTAAGAGAGATTTCTTTATTTTGTTTGCTTGTATTGGTTGAAATTTTGATTTTTATTTTGCTGTTTTGACGCTTAGTATTGAAAGTTCAAACTGTCAAAGGAAGCGACAAATGAAATCTAGGAGGTTGTTTTGAGGTACGAAAAACGACCATCCTAGATTTCATATTTTACTACTTAGTTTTGTGGTTAGTTTCTAGTAAACTCTTGCTCTTTTTTTCCTTTCGTTTTCCTCCTGATCCCCAGGACTCTATAGCTTGGCTCATGACCTTCCTTGTCCTACTTTCTGTTTCGAGTCCTGCTCCCTTTTCTTTTCGTTCTTTCTATCTTTCATAGTAGTATAGGGGGCCACTTCGGCACACTTTTTCAATACATACCACCCCTGCCACCAGAGACACACACCGGCCGGCCCGCACGGGACAAAATGGCAACGGCCGGGAAAAAGTGGAAACTGGTAAATAAAATGATACACGTAGCCTTTTTCAACATTGAACACAGTCACAGCTGTTAATTTGCGAAAAATGAAATATAACGGGTTTTGCGATTTTTCTTGACTTTTTTGTTGAAGTTTCTGTTAGATAAAAAACAGAATGGCGACGGATAAATAAAAAGGAAATGAGCCCGTGACCGAAACATTGATGACTGGTATTTTTTGCACGAAAACTGCAAAATAAACCTACAGATTTTCTTGAACACTAAAAATCGCTTTTTTTGTGTTTCTGTGTTGCTATCATTTTACCCAAAACAAATAATATATAAAATATATATGTCTGATAATTTTGATAATCTTAATAATTTTGATAATTATTCTGATAATTCTGATAATGATAGTATAAGACGTGAAAGTAATAATTGGACAGAATATTATATTGATAAAAGAGAGTGGGAAGTAAATAGAGATGACATTAGTATAACAAATAAAATAGAACTAAAAAAAGATAAAGTGAGAGAACTGAATAAACAAATAGAAGAACTTGAAGAAAGAAAGACAGCAATAGATGAAAGATTAGCTGAGATAGAAGAAGAGAATAATAAGAAGAAGAATAAAGATAAAATGAAAAGAAAGAGAAAGAGAGAAGAAGAAAGAAGAAAGAACGAGGAGAGGTTGTTGGATAGTTGGTTGCTAGCTAGGAAGCAACAGTTGAGTTTGAGAGAGGAGGAGTATGCGAGGGAGTTAATTACTAAAGGAGATAGCTTTGATGAGGTTTTGAATAAATATAATAAATATAAAAATAGGGTTGAGGGGTAAAAATAGCTGACTATATAAAGTCCTGGGCACGACATTAAACTACCCCTACATATACATACATAGTTTGTCCCTTTGTATGTATGTGTAGGTTTGCGATGCCTCCGAAGAAGAAGAAGGAAGAAAAAGCAGAAACTCCTATTAAGGTAATTTTCTTTCTCTATCTTGTCGTTTGTTTCTTATGTGAATGTGTGTGATTGTAGGAGCGAGCTACTGCTACACCTATTGTAGAAGTTAAAGGATGCATTCGTTCTTTGAATCTTGCTGGTAAAAAAGCTAAGAAGGGAAGCAGAAAGGGTGTAAAAAAATCACCTCAGAAAATCGCATTGCAGGGAACTGTATATGTTGTTTTCAAAACTGCAGACCCTCTGTCGCCTTACATTTGTGCTGACAAACCTGGAAACGATGTTAAAGATGTTAAGGTTCATGAAGCAAAGTTGCTTACTTATGCACATCCTACAACTAAGCGCAATTACGCTGTTACTTTGTCATCTGATGGCTCATACGAAGTATTTCTATCGTGGGAGAATGCAGTAGCAATTTCCAAAAAGCAAGGAAAAAAATTGAAAGCAATATTAGATGCAACATGGGTTGGCGAGGAAAATTTTGCTGCCTTCTTCAAGGCTGAAGAAGTAGAAGGAGAGGAAGGTGACGAGGAAGGAGATGAGGAAGATGAGTAAGAAAAAATTAAAAAAATCTTAATAATTTTTTTATTTTTAAACTAGTTAATTTAGTCTCCGGTTACATTATCAATAAACTATAAATCCATTATTTCCTTTTTCTTTTTAATACGAGCACTACTACGGATGTTTTCCGGTTTTATATCTAGTGACTTTAATAAGTGGCCGGTCTTTTTTTCCTTAGTTGCTTCTTTAACTTTGTCGGCTAGTTGAGGTTCAACTTCTTCCGGTTCTTGTTCGTTCATTTTGGACTTTAATAATTGTTGAGGACTGACTAGTTCGTTTTCACCGAGTATTAACTTAAAGCCTTTCCAGCCTTTGACTGTATATACTTTTTTTGAATACTGAACATCACCCTTAGAAAAAACCGTTCTTTCTAGTTCTTTTCTTACGGTTGAACCCTTAGGAAATTTATTAATGAGGCCAGCTCTATATATTTCTTGGTCATTTTTCTTTTTACCATAATAAACTTCCATAGGTGTAGCCTTTATTGTATTATGATATGTATTATTATAATTATCAACAATTTCATTAATGTAAGGAACCCAAATAAAATCATCATTAACTTCCCACATAAAATTTAAATCATTTCTTATTGTTCTAATAAATCTATCTACTATACCCATAGTTCGGTGGTCGCCAACTTCGTTTGTAGTACTAGTATGTTGAATTCCATTCTCTTGAAGTTTTCAGCAACTTGACCTTTATATTCACTGCCGTTGTCGGACGTAATTCTTTTAGGTTTAGGCATTTTCTTTAATCCTTCCAATACTTCGCCAGTTGATTTATTTTTTATCAGTTCAATCCAACCACGACGAGAATAAACATCAATCATTACTAAACCAAAGTTGTAGTTTTTGTTTCCTTTCTTAGTGGCTATTTTAGACATATCCATAAGGTCAATAAACACTTGGCTTAAAGATTCAGGCTCAGGGGCTAGTATAGTATTCCATTTTTTAGGGTTCTTAGATTGATGGTGTATTTCAGAAGCTTCTTCAATTTTCTTTTTTTCAAGTTCTTCCTTATCTTGCGGAGACTCCGCCTCCGTTTCAGTATTTTGTGGATTGCTATCGCCTACAGCGATAGCTGTACCGACTACATCGGTAGATGTATGCTTATGGTCCATTGCTATATGCGACTAAAATAGAAAGGTAGTTTATCACGATATATAAAAGAGTAAATAATAAGTCGTGCATAAAGCATATATTGAAACTTTTAGAAAAAGTTTCACAAAACTTGGGTTTGTAAGGGCTTGCCCTTACTAGAACTTTAAAAATATCTTTGATGTGTCATTGTTTTCTTTTTTTGGTTTATCGGGTTGTTGATTATAAACATTGACACTAACACGGCTAGTCTTCTTCCCTCCTTTCTTAGGCTTGGGCTCTTCTTCCTCAGATTCGCTTTCGTCCTTACTCTCTTCTTCCACTTTCTTTTTTACCACTTTCTTCGCCTTCTTCTGTTTGGCTTTAAGTTTCATACCCGCAACCCGTTGGGCGACGATATCAACAAAGTCGTGTTCAACCTCTTCATCGCTTTCACTGCTTTCCTCACTTATCTCACCGTACGCTTCTGCGAGCGTAGCTCCGCAGTCCCTACCATCAATCATATCCTTAGCCAACTGCTTCTTAGTAATGTGGTCCATCTTTTCATCGTCATTCATTTCTTTCACATTCTTAGCCTCTTCCTCAGCAAGTAGTTCCCTATCCCTTTCAATCTTTCTCTGCCTAGCATACTGTTTCTTTATTACAGTCGCTTTTTCAAGGTTCTTTATGGCAATCTCTCTATTACCTCTCTGCATTGCAACGCTACGCTTTTTCAAAGTGTATAGTTTGTTTCGGTTGTATATCTAACCAAAAATAATTTTTATTCGGATTAATTATTATCCTAAATATACACCTCCACAGGTTTTGGTTCAATGAGTCAATATAAATCGCTCTTAGGCTTGTCTGAAATTGCGGTGGACTCACTGGACATAAAAAACTTAGACTTAACGAACACTAATATTATTGGCTCAAACACTGATAGGGTGCCGGAAGATGCTGACCCCGTAAATCTTTATTACACTGACGGCCGATTTGATACACGACTGGCTACCAAATCAACAACAGAAATTAAAGAAGGAAAAAATTTATACTACACAGAGCAACGAGTTAGGGATAACGACGAAGTCAAAGCCTCAACTCAACACCGCTCTAATACTTCTAATCCGCACCAAACCAGTTTATACAATTTGATAGACACTAACATATTTGCACAAGCGAGCGGACAATACTTAACTTACAACGATGTAGAAGGCAAATGGAAGAATACCGCCCTCGGTTCAATTGACACACTCTCTGATGTAGTCATTACAGCACCAGTGGCGATGAACAGTTATCTAACATATAACTCAATAAACTGGGTAAATAAAACATTTCCGATAAATGTTGATGAAACAGGCAATATTAGTATGGGAAGGAAGAATATAACAGGAGTTAATTTACTAAATACCAAAGATGTTGATGAATGGATATTTGAGCACCAAGATAATAATAATAAGGTGTCAGCAGCTGGAAGTATAGGCTCACATAGCGATGTTACAATAACAGGCTTCCCAGCAGATAACCAATTACTCATTTATAGCACGGGGCAATGGAGAAACACCACACCACCCTTTGTTAGATTAGACGGCACAGCCAGTATGACGGGAGGACTAAATATGGGTGGTTTTGCTATTTCTGGGGCTTCTACATATAATGGAATTAATCTCGCTAATCTCGCAGTTGATGGTTCGGTGGTCAAACTAACAGGAGACCAATCCATAGCGGGTATTAAGACATTTAGCAGTATAATAAATGCGAGTGCGGGTCTTGATATGAAAAGCCAAAGCATAACAAATGTAAATCAACTAAATGGCAGGTCTATCACAACTTGGCTATCAGAGCACGATACGAACACGGCGAAAGTGTCGGCGAGTGGAAGTATTGATGCACATAGCGATGTGATTATAACAACAGCATCAGATAATCAACTACTCATTTATAGCACTGGACAATGGAGAAACGTGGCATCACCCTTTCTTAGATTAGACGGCACAGCCAGTATGACGGGAGGGCTAAATATGGGAAACCAAAGCATAACAAATGTGAATCTGGTTGATGGTGTGGATGTTTCTGTCCTTGATAGTTCGGCGGTTAAAACCTCAGGAAACCAAACCATAGCAGGAATTAAGACATATAGCAGTGGCGTTGAAATAACGGGAAATTCAATAAACTCAACAACAAAAGGCACATTTATCGTTTTCAATTCTACCAGTAATATCGGTTCTATTGCTAGTTTGGATATGAACACGGCAACATATTACAACTTTGAAATTTTTGCGAAACAAATAAGTTTTATTATTGACGGGACGATTGTTTCGTGGTTTAATGCTACTGGCTTAGATTGTAATAGTAGTCGGATTGTTAATCTGGGAGCACCACAAAATGCGAATGAAGCGGTAAATAGGCAATATTTGGATGACAATTGTGTGAAACTAACAACAGACCAAACCATAACAGGAAGTAAAACATTTAATGGGGCAAGCACTACGATAAAATATCTAACTTTAACGAACAATGCCGATTTTAATAATCAAACTATCACTAATGGTGGAAATATAACATATAATGGGGCGAGGATATTAAACCAAAATGGAGGAGATATATTCATTTCACAGACATCAGGTGATTATCAATATTTCTTATTTACTCTAAATACTGCTACAAGTGGAACAACGAACCAACGAGGTTATGTATTTACGAATGTAGCGTTTGATGCAAAAGGGGCGGGACTTTATATTTCAAAACTTTTGGATAATAAAAGTGCTTCGTCTGACATTGTCCGTTTTAACAATGCTGGCGGTATGCGATTTTATGGTGCTTTGGATATGAACTCAAACAACATAACAAATGGCGGAACAATAACGGGAACTACATTAACGGCGACTGCTGGCATGACTACAACAACATTAACAGCGAGCGACAAAATAACAACAGCATCAGGCAAACCAATAATCATAGGCAATACAACGAAAGGAATAGGAACAACAGGAGGCTTAGAATTGTATGGGACTTATAATAATAATACAACTGGAGCACATTTGCAGGCTATTACAACAGAAGATATATATCCCACTTTTCAACTAACTAATTTAAGTCATAATAACATAAATATGACTTTTGATGCGTATTTAGATGCTGGTGGATGGAAATCAAGTTATGCGAGTTCTAATTTTCTAATTAGTAAATGGAATAATAAACTTAGATTTTTGTATGATAGCGGGGAAAATGTGGGGGTTGCTGTTCCTTGGTCTCTCGCTCTGGAACTTGACACATCGGGCTTATTAACAACGAAGGCAATAACAGCAAGTGGAGCGATAACAGCAAATGCGGGTATATCAACAACAACGGCAACCGCAAGTGGATTAATAACGGCAAATGCTGGTATATCAACAACAACATTAACTGCGAGTGGATTAATAACGGCAAATGCGGGAATTACATACACAGGCACACTAACAACGGCATCAGCATCAACTAATGGGGCAAAAATAGCAATTCAAGGACAAACAGACGTGACAAATGCGAGAGGAATATTTGTATGGGATGCTACTGATTCAAACTGGGGGATTTATATGTCGCAGTCTGGGAATAATAAATCATTAAGTGGAGGAACAGCACCAGCAGGAGGAGGCGGAGGATTAACTTCTTATGCTATTAGATTTAGAGTGAATGGTTCTTCAACGAGTGGGTTCATATGGGAGAATAATTCAAGTACTGCTTTGATGTCATTAAGAGCAAGCGATGGTCAGTTATGGGTATTGGCTAGTCCTATCGTATATTCAGATAGACGAAAAAAAGAAGATATAAAGGAATGCTTAGGCTTAGATTTTATCAACAAGTTAAATCCAGTTTGCTATCATATGATTGCTGACAACAAGAAATGTAGGACTGGTTTAATAGCACAGGAATTAGAAGACATACTAACAGAAATGGATATGTTAGATTTTGGCGGTTTTATAAAAGAAACAATTATGGTTCCGTGTCCAAAGCAAAGAAAAGAATACGAATTGAAAGGTGTGAGTGTTAATCCAGAAGATGTTAAATGTATTGATAGTGGTGATGTCGGTTATGGTATAGGTTATTCCGAGTTTATCGCCCCGTTAATTAAGGCGGTTCAACAATTATCAGAAAAGGTGATTACATCTATTGATGCAATCAATAATTTAGAAAAAGAAAATAAAACTTTACTTAATATATTACAAGACCAAAGCAACCAATTAGCAGAACTAAGAACGGAAGTATTCCCAAATGCCCCCTAGATTACACCCACCACCACCAATCATAGAGACGGAAGACCTCACACCAGAGTTGAAGAACCGTGTGCTAGATGTCCAAATTAAGCAGGAAGAAAAAAAATTAGACTACGAATACGAGGACAGCTGGGATTGCTGTTTGACAAAGCGAAAAACTGACAGCCGACTTATTAAATACTTATTTCAAATGGGTATCATCGTTGCCATTATAACCCTTTGTATCGTGAGGTTGTCTGAAAAGAACTTACCGTGCGAAACGGCCAACACTTATGTTGGTATTTTAACACTATTGATTGGGATGTGCCTTCCTAGCCCATCTTCAAGTAAGAAGTGAGCATTCATATAAGTGGATTTTATACCAAGAAGCATCGTTATATTCTTTTTTAGTTCTACCTGCTACACATTTATTTACACATTTTTCTGTTTTTCTTATTATTTCTCCTTCTCGTTTATCTAATTGCATTTTATTATCGCATGGGCATTCTTCAACTAATTCAACATACGCATCATCATATTTAACTATTTCAAAGGAATATACATAACTATATTTACCATTCATCCAACATTTATAACTTCTTTTGTGTTCAAATAATCGCTTATACAATGGTTGAATAGTTGAACCGATATAGACTTGATCAGTTTGATGTGATCTAAGACTATATATTTTTCCTTGTTTATAGTCGGGCATTATCGTTTTTTATCTTTACATATATTTTATCATACCTTTAAGATATAATTAAAAAATAAATGCTTGTTTGTTTGTTTTTTTAAGCATGATACACCTTTAAGAGAATTGAAACCTCAAAGTTCAAAGGAACCTCCAAAACTTCACCCTGCGCATTTCTGGTGACAATGCCGATAGTTCTTAAACTTTTCGTAGTATTAAATGGCACATAATCGGCAACATCGTTTGACGATTCAAAATAACATTGGACTCCAAAGGGTTTATCTAGATTCACTTTACCGACCACGGAGAAATTACCATTTGTTTCAACTAAACCAGATTGATTCAATGCGCGGCTATGAATATAAACGGCCGTTTCACCAATTAGATTTACTATAGATTGCATCGTGGCACTCGCCGCCGCCGAAATATCGGCAGTTAGTCCTATCTTGTCGCTAATAGTGCTGTTATCATAATCAAAAGCATACGTATCACCAGTGAAAGCGAAATTCAATTTATTAACGGAGTTCAAAGTTATAACTACAGAGTTGGGGGTAATTGCTGAATTAATTGCAGTTTGAAGGGCGGTAATAAATGTATCAATGGTGTATTGATTTTCTGTTACGATTGCAGTTTTTGTAGCCGATCCAGTTGTTTTAGTGAGAGTGTTGGCATAACTCGGTATGTTTGGGAAAACGTTTGGAATAGAGATACTCTTAACGACATAAGCACTAATTATATCAATATTACGACCAGTTGCTGGTAAATCAACAACGAAACGGCCATTGTGAGTAGAAGCTGATTTTGATTCTGTTTTATCACTTGAGGAGACACGAAGGAGGAAATTTTTGCGGGTTTGCTTTTCGTCTTCAAGATTGTTTATTGTAAATGACATCGCTATATTATAAAATATATTATTATTATTTTTATTTTTTTATTGTTTTACGACACATCTACTGGGATAAATGGACGCGACTTTGATGTATTTAAACCAAGCGGTGATGGCGCGATCTGCGTTATAATCGGCCGCATAACGAAGAGTGACTTCCGCAGTTCGTGAGTTATTAACTGCGAGACCAGACGCTCCAATGTGTGGAGATTGGTTGAGTATCTGGATAATGGTAGCAAATCCTGAGTTGGATGTAAGTCCTGTTTTATCTGAAGTAGAATAATACTTGCGGAAGTTTTCAAGAGAAACAGACGAAGACATGTAAGCATCGCGATACCCAGAGTCGCTTGAAGATTGTTAATATACAATTCGGAACATCCTCGTTGAACTGCTGCAAGAGTATCAGTGCTTCCTCCGAGTTCCATCTTTTGTTGTGGAGCATACCAATCACCAATACGGCACTGATACTGCTTATAAGGCATTTGAGCAGTTCCCAAGTTATCAATACTAGCATTGTCAGCGAGCACATTTTGAGTAACGATATACAAGCACTGAGCACGCGCTACTGCCTTATTTACTTGAAGATTAAAATCATCAGACGTGCCTGGATTTGCCTTTTGGTTATAATATGTTTCATAAGTGTATGGGAGACCATCCTTGCTTCCCATTTGTTCCAAAATATTTCTCTGGACGGCGGGAGCACGAGAGAATGTCTCCAGCATTACAACTGGATTTGATACGGTGAAAGTCAAAGCGGAACCATCAAACCCAGTAGAAACCTTACCATCAGAACTTCCAATAATGGCAAATGCTTCCTGAGGTGGTGCAAATGTCAAACGAAGCCTCATACCACTAATGAGAGAGGGAGGAATGAGAGTTTCTTCGTTAAACACTCCCGAAAAGTAATGAAGAGGAATACAAACCTTCAAATAATTACCAGTCGCAACGGCAGTTAGATTATGAACTACAAAATCAGTAACCGAAGTATCCTCGTTGTCCCGACATCTGGGCCTCTCGGCGATAATCAAATGAATAATGCCACGGGAGAGTATTTCGCACCAGTTTATTCAAATCTTCAATTCGTTCAAGTTCGCTACCATCCTTGCTTTTCAACAAAAATCGTTCAAAAATAGCGGTTGCGGGTGTGTTTTGAAAACCAATCGCGCAGTTGTTTCCCGCGGTCGTAACCAATCCGTCTGCCTTAATGTCAAACAACAAATAGAAATTCTTTCCATAAACAAATCAGTGCTTGCCTGCAATGTAAAAATCATTTCAGTCCCCGACGAACTAGTGTAAGTCTGCTGGTCGGCGAAGTTCTTCTTAAAGATACTTCCCTGTTCAGTGAGTGCTAGATTTGCTGGCAACTCATACCTGAGGTTGTTGAGGGTCATCAACTCCTCAGTATTTTTAGAATCCTTTCCTTCCATTTTTTATTGTGTGTGCTTGTGGGGTGGTAAAATTCGCAATGCTACTATACTAAAATAATAATAATAGAAATTAAAAATAATTATTTATTCACTTGAAACGGATTGTTTAATAATATCAACTGATTTCTGTATATTGTCAAGTCTTGTGTCTTGTGGTGAAGTCCATTGAAACTCTCTTGCCTCAGCATTCTGAACCGCTTTCTTTAAATAAGCCAAACTGCTAACAGCAGTGTCCAAATCAACAACATCCGCATTTTCTTTGTTATCAGAAATGTCTGTTAATGTGTTTTGAATAGTGCTCTTCTCATGTGAGGCGAGATCGCCAAATTCAGTTAATGGTTGATTAACTAATGGAGCACCATGACTACTCCACAATTCAAACTGGTTTAGTTGAAATCCATCACTCGCGGGTCGGTTTGCTTCGTTGAGTTTGTTGATAAAGCCAATCGGCAAACGAGTTGAAGCACTTAAGTTTTTTATCATTATATAACAATAATAATTATTTTATCAATTAGCGTTAATTATTTTTTTCATAATTTGTAAATTCTTGTGTGTAATTCTTTCCTCTTTCATTTTCTTTAAATCCGCTATGGCTTGATTTACATCAATGTCATTAGTTTGAGCGACTTCCTTAGTTGGTGGTGGAGTTTCCTTAGAAGCATCTTCTATTGCTTCTATCTTACTTGCTGGTGTTGCGGTAGTTTGTTTTGGCACGGCGACGGGAGTGGGATTAACAGATTTTGATAGGGATTGTTCAACCTTAGGTGCTGGAGACATTTCAACTGGTTTGACATTTGGTGCAGGTGTTGCATGACGGGCTGGTGCTATCTGGCAATTTTCTTTTCAATACTTCATCTGGCACTTGGTCAGGTTGTCCGCTGGAAATTGGTTCGTTAAGTGTTTTCTTTGCCCTAGGTGCTTTTGGACGGATTTGACTTTTAATCTTGCCACTCTTAATATCTTCTTCTATTTTTCTGATTGCCACATGTTCGGGTGTCCCCTTACGAATTGGTGTGAGTTTGCCTCGTCCATTTTCTTTATACCAAATTGATATTGCTTGACGATATTAAGGGGTCGCATATAGTTTCTGTGCTGACATATTATATTATTATGAAACAAAAAAACTTTTTAATTGAATTAGTTTATAATTGAATTCAATTATAAATTGGTCATATCTCTATCCTTATTTAATCGCAATATAGTAGAGAAATTCTTTCTAAGCTGGGTTGTTCTATCACTAGCCGTATTATTAATTGCTAGAAATGAATAAGGTTCTGCCGTAGCATACTTAACCATATTGTAAAATTCTTTTTTAGTGAGAAAAGGGCTTTCATATTCATCTGCCAGTCTGTCAAGTTCGCTTCTCCTTACTCCATTAAAAATAATCATCCAATGGCAATTAATTCTTATTCTTCGTGGGAGTTGCGTATAACTTTGAGTTGCGACCCACACGGATACTTTGGCATGAGTTGAAGCGAAAAACAACTCTGTAAGCACTTCAGATTTGAGAAAAGTTTTACTCTGCGCAATGTCATCCAATAACAATAATATCTTTGGTCTTTCTTAAAACCTTTCGTCTTAATCAAATCTTTTTGTTTAGTCAATATTTCGCGCATTAGTTCTGGGCGGTCTTCTTTGATTATGCCTTCTTTTTTTTAACTTGAGAGTGTCCTCTAAGATTGGGCACGGACTTAAGCAAAAGACTACTATTCTATCATAAAAACCTTTCAACATGTTCTTTTTAGCGAGTAGATTACAAATCATAACTGATTTACCTCCTCCAGTGCTTGCACATATAACCATAGTCCCCATTGCTGGCAATATTCCTTCTTTTTGAATAGGAAGCAATTCAACCCCATCTCTTTGTGTTTTAATTGGTTGTATTTGCAAGTCATTGTTAAATTTGGGCGGTTTTTTGCTATCTAACTCTGTTATTACTGGCCTGTCAATGGTAAATTCCTCGTGTGCTTTTTCTATGTTGGTTTTCTCCAGATTCTGCTTCAAAAGTGTTTTTCGTGGCAACTTAATTGCTATTAATCCTTTATGTATAGATCTAGGCATTACTATATTATGGGTTTTGAAAATAGTTTGGATTATATCTATAATTATCATATTCAGCACCAAAGGGTTGAGGTGGTGGAGCATAATTGTAGAAATAAGGTGAGTAAGGACTGCCAAAAGCATAATTACTAGGCGGATTAACGACTGGCTTGAAATCTCTCCTTTCTGGACGAGTTTGGACTTGTCGCGGGATTTCCGCTGAGAAGTTTCGTGTTAGTTTGCGCTTCATTTTTGGTAATTCTCGCATCTCTCTCATTCGTTGTTGAATAACGGCTCTATTGTATCTATTAAGCATAAAATTGTTGTTTGTGTTGTTGCAGATTGTGTTATCTAACAATTCAAAATCATTTTTAGTTGCTAGCATACGATCCTCTGTTCATTACCTTTAATAAGTGGATTAGTTTTTGAAATGCCGATACCTCCATTCTGATCACTTGGAATAAGAAAACGGATAAGTGCTAACATATCTTCTCTTTCATCGGCGGGAGATTTTCCCATGATCTTATCAACCAATTGGTCAATACTTCTCATACTATCAACCATTTGATCATTGGCGACATTTTGTTGTTCTTTGTTTTTTAGATCGGTCTGTGGCGGTTGGACTGGTTCTTCAACAAATCCGCTTGTTCTTGGCACTAGTGGCACTGGCAATGGTGCGGGTGCGGGTGCTGGTGGTTCTGGTGCTGGCGTTGCTTGCGGTGGTTGAGTTTGTGGTGGCATGGTTTGCGGCGCTGGTGTTAGACCTTTAGGTGTTGCCCTTTCAAATTCTTCGTCTATTATTTCTAGTTCTGTCAATTGCTCCATTTGTTCCTGCGTCAATTTCCCCCTCACTTCTTGATAAATTCTCTTATCCAAAATATCGTCTGCATCTGCTACGTCTGACATACTAGCACCTTGATTTAGTGCTTGTTTGATGGCCTCTTCCCATCCAACTTTTGGATCGTCATAATTGGAAAGTTTAATTTTCTTTCCAGTTTTCTCTCTCAACGATTTAACAAATCCCTTTAAGTGCCTCGTTTGGGCGCCTTTATCCTCAAGTATGAGCAAGTTATTGCCCAGTCCAATAGTATCTGCTACTACCATATTGTCTGAGTATGCGATCGGGACTTCAACACTAAGATTTATATTTTTTTCTATACTTGGTGGAATATCTTTTGTGCTCTGTGTATTTATTTTTTCTATAAAATTATTAATTGTGGCTTCATTTGCTGGTGCGATAAGAGAATATCCTTTCACGCCATCGGCCTTTTCTTGCGATTTAACCATTTTATTAAAACCATCAACGAGTTCCGCATATTGTTTGCTAAATGTAGCGGGATTGGTTATTTTATTTACTTTAAAGTTAGTGTCTTTATCAAAACTGCCCACATTATTCATAACACCAATCATAAAATTTAATGTTTGATCTACATTGTGTATAAAAGCATTGTATTTCGCATCTGGAGGTGTTAATTTAATAGTTTTCCAGAATTTCATCGCGTCCAAATATGATACTCCACTGCGGACTCTCCCTTGTGCTTGTAATGCCATTTTAGATATATCTGCTTTTGAGAGCATTGAATTGTAATTGTCAGAAATAGTTTTAGCAACTTCTTCGCTCGCCAATCCATTCCTCGTTAGATAATCGCTCATATTGGTAATTCTTTCAAAGTATCGTTGGTCGGCGAAGTTTTGGACATTTTTATCGCCAGTAGCATACAATAAATCATGTTCAAAAGCAATCAAATCTAAAGCATCTGCTGGTAGAATGTAAGGAAATTTACCGCGACTTCTATCTTCTAATTGAAGACGGCTTTCCACTCGTGTGCCCGCACCATTATAATTACTTCCAGTAGTATGAGATCGTTCTTCTTCCAATTTAATAATAGCATCTGGTTGAGCAGTCCATATGTAGTAGACGTGCGTTAAAAATGAACCAAAAGCAGTCCAGACCGCACCTTTAACATCTTCTTTAAATGTTCGCCATGCTATCATTGTTGATACTCGTAAGCCTACTCTTCTTAACGTATCCTTCAACACATAATTACCCATTCCTTGTTGTCCCACCGCAATTAAGCGAGGGTTAGGAGGAGGCAATCCTGCTGGGGCTTCATGATTTGCAAGTTCAAGTAACAATCCCGCGAAAGCATTAGCGTTGGGCTCACCCATCAATGCAATATTTGTATTACGAATTCGTGGATGATTAGCGGTACTAGTTAATAAGCGACTACATACCAATCTGTCCGCACCATAAAGGCCAAGCCTTATAGCAGTATTCAGCATTCTACTTAATCTAGGACTCATAATTATATTTTGAATACTTTGAACAATTGCATCTACAAGTCTTGCAGTATCTCTCTGATTACTTGTTAATCTTGGCACAAGTGTTTTGTGTTCCTCCCCTATCTGTGCTTCAATCAAAGCATTCTCTGGGTTTTTCTGTTCATATTCTAATCTGTTTTGTTCCCATTCTTTTAAGTCTCGTGCCTGCCATTGTTTGTTTTCTCTCTTCGCTGCCCTCCTTATTTCATTTTTGCCTTTTTCCAATAAATGTGTTAGCCCATTACGGGTGAGTTTAACAAGTGATTTTTTTTCTTCTTCTGTATATCCCCAACGACTTGTTAATTGCTCTATATCTCTATTCATTTGTTCAATATCTCTATTCATAAACTCAATATTCCACCTATCAATACCACTTGCTTCAATGGCAAGTCTATTTACTTGTTCTTTTATGGACGTATTACCATATTTTGCTTCAAATTCTTCAATTCCATTTCATTCCTGAGATTTTCTTTTAATTGACTCAAATTCATTTTGTAGTATTTTTTTGATTTTACATTCTGGTTCAATGTTTTAATCTTATCCTTTAATTTTTCTATTGTTGGATTGTCAGGCGCATCATCAAAATCAATAGCATCTTGTATTCTATGCCCTCTTTAATTCATGAGCCTTTGCTGTAATAAACTCAGTAGGCTGATCCTTATGTTCTCTTCTGACCCGATTGTAATATTCAAACCATTTTTTTTCTTGAAACTGCATTTTTTTAATCCGCTTATATAACATGGATAATAAAAAAGAAAAAAGCAAAGACGAACAACAACTGGAGGAACTAGAACGGCTAGGGAAGGAAATTGACTAAATCCGCATCACTCAGAACTTAGTGAATAGAAACCCCAATATTTTTAGAAAACCTGAAAATATCCTTTACCGCTTACCGCTATCAGATAAGCAACGAGAAGCAATTTATAATAACATAATTAAAGAAGAGGGAAAAAGCGGGAGTTAAATATATGTTATTAATATTGCTATTCGTGTGCTCGGCAATTGCTCGGACTGCCTGCGACTTTACTCACAGGTAAGCGAAAAAAAGAATGAATCGTGTGCTTATTGTATAAAGCAAGGTGTAGATACAGGGTTTAAGTGTGTTTTCATAAATAACGGAAATAATATGTGTCGTAGTTTTGATGAGGCACTGCCTTTGATGTGTGTTGGTAATAATAGATTGTATATGACACATATATACGAATGAGATAATTTATGATTTAAAGATAACGAGAATAAACGATATAAAAGGATGCCAGATTATAAACAAGGTAAAATATATGCTATCAGGTCGTATCAAACGGATCAGGTGTATATCGGTTCAACCACTCAACCATTATACAAAAGACTTTATGCTCATAAAATTGTTTATAAAAGATGGATTATGTTTCTTCTTTTGAAATCGTCAAATATGATAATGCCTTCGTTGAATTGATTGAAGAATATCAGTGTGAAAATGTAAATCAATTGAGGAAACGAGAAGGAGAATGGATTAGAAAAACAGACAAATGTATTAATAAAAGAATAGCAGGTAGAACCAACAAAGAATATTATGAAGAAAATAAAGAATATTTGACGCAAAAAATAAAAGAATATAGAGAATTAAACAAAGAGAATGTATCACAAAAAGATCGAAACTGGTATGAAAAAAATAAAGATTATGTATCACAACGAGGTAAAGAACATTACGAACGAAACAAAGAGCGCATAGATAAAGAACACAAAAAATATTATGAGCAAAATAGAGAGAATCTTATTGAAAAAACTAAAATACGTTGTTCAACCATAATCAAATGTTCATGTGGTAATTCGTTTAGAAAAGATAATTTACAGAAGCATCTTAAAAGTCAAATACACTACGACAATGTGCTCGGTTTATCTGTTTTTGGTTTTTAATTTACTTCTTACCACCCCCAGAACTTGGAGAGGGTAAAACGATACCTACCATCAACGAAATGAGCCCCACATACACATTAGTTTGATTACAATCAAGATTATGATTAGAAAGTTTTACGATCGCTAATGCGATTATTGATATTATGATTGCAATTTGAAATAAGTATTTAATTAATCTGCTATCTGTTTTTTTAATCATACAACAGCAGTCCCAACTATCGGTGTATTCGTGTTCCTGCTTCCTTTCCTCATTCTTTAGTTCTACTTCAAGAACACGAGACTTTAACTCGGGAGTTAGTTCGCCATCCATATCCATAATAGGTGGTGGTCTGTGAAGTCTAGTTGTATTATTGTTTGACATTTGAAAAAACGACTGCTCGGATTTCTGCTAATTGGTTGGTTTGGTCTTGTAGTACTATATTCAGTAAAAGTTTATTTTCTTTTTCTAAATTAACTACCTTTTCCGCCATGTGTTGAAAAGCACTGACTAATATTGGTGTAAAACTTGTATATGTTATGCCTTCAAGATTTCCATTTCCATCATCTGCTTTCATTCCACTTTCAGATACAAATTCAGGAAATTTGTTTTAACTTCATCAGCAATAAATCCGTGGTTCTTTTTTTCTTTCTTTTCGTCTGATTTCAAATAATATGAACAGCAGTTTATTTTCATTAGTTTCTCACAACAATCCCCGCAGTCTAATGTTTTAATATCTGATTTTAGCCTCTGCCAGATGAGTTTGTCCAAGCACCATTAAGTGGAACATAATTATAACAGCCAGACGGCTCACCTGAAGAGTTTGAAGTAGTCCAAGCATGGAGAATTCCCTGAGATGCGCAGACTACTCCATAATTTGAATATCCTCCTGATTTCATATATATTTGTGGGTCGTAAGTTGATGGACTTGGTCTTTTTCTTAATGTTAAAAATCCGCTGGATGTTGTTGTGATGCTTAAATCTCCCGTATTGCTTATGTTCATCGCCTCGCTAAATGCTATGGCTCCTCCAAGTGATACTCCTGATTTGTAATTAAAGGCAAGTTTGTTGCTTATCTTGTATATTTGAAAGTTGGAGTTTATGTTGCTTGATTTCCAGCCACCCCCCTCCCAATAACTATCAAAACTTAAAGCAATATTGTCCTGACTATAATTCAATAATTGGAATGTGGGATAAATTGATGTATGAACGAATGCTTGAACATGTGGGCCATTCGTATTTCCGTCTGTTCCATATAATTCTAAGCCCCCAGTTACTCCTACTCCTTTTGTTGAGTTGCCTATGATAATTGGTTTGCCTAGCGCTGTTGTTATTTTATCGCTCGTTGCCAACGTGGTTGTTGATATACCCGCATTTGCCGTTATTAATCCACTCGCGGTTGCTGTTGTTGTTGATATACCCGCATTTGCCGTTATTAATCCCGCAGTGCTTACATTCATCGCCTCAGACCATGTTATATTGCTTCCTGCTGTTATTCCTGATTTATAGTTAAAAGCAAGTTTGTTTGAGTTTTTGTATATTTGAAAGTTTGAACCAGCATTACTTGATTTCCAGTTTGAGCCGTCATAATATGCATAAAAACTTAAGCCTATATTGTCGTGTGCCCAGTTCAATAATTGAAATGTTGGATAAGCATCCGCCGTTGTTATTGCTTGTAAGTGTGCCCCTCCGATATTTGAAGCCGTCCCGTATAATTCTAAGCCCCCTGTCGCCCCTGTGCCTTTCGTTGTATTGCCTATGATTATTGGCTTACCTGATTGCTGTTGTTATTTTGTCGCTCGTTGTTAATGTTGTCGTAGTTATTCCTGCGGTTGAAGTAATTGTTCCACCATTTGTTATGTTGTTTGAATTCATATCCAAAGTACCATAAAAACGCATACCACCAGCATTGTTAAAACGAACAATGTCAGACAAAGCACTTTTATTGTCCAAAAGTTTTGAAATATAAAGACCTGCTCCTTTTACATCAAATGCTACATTAGTGAATACATAACCTCTTTGGTCTGCGTTCCACTTGTAGCAAAATTAGGAGTAAATAAGGAATATTGATAATCACCTGATGTCTGTGAAAAGAATATATCTCCTCCATTTTCGTTTAATATCCTTGCCCCATTATATGTTATATTTCCACCATTAATGATAACTTGATTATTAAAATCAGCCGTTTGTGTTAAAGTTAGATATTTTATTACGGTGCTCGTCCCGTTGAATGTTTTAATTCCTGTTATTGTTTGGTCTCCTGTTAGTTTCACACAATTATCATCCAAATATTGCCTATTTACCGCTTCATTCGCATTTTGTGGTGCTCCCAGATTAACAATCCGACTACTATTACAATTTAATCCAGTAGCATCAAACCACGAAACAATCGCCCCATCAATAATAAAACTTATTTTTTCGCAGAAATTTCAAAGTTGTAATATGTTGCCGTGTTCATATCCAAACTAGCAATAGACCCAATATTAATGGTAGAATTGAAAACAATGAATGTTCCCTTTGTTGTTGAATTGATTGAATTTCCCGTTATTTCAACACCACTGCTATATGTCTTAATTCCTGCTATGGTTTGGTTTCCTGATAGTTTCACATTTTGCCAGTCTTTTGTATCCACATAACTTTTATTTGCTCCATCTGTTGAAGCGGAAGGGTCTGCCAAGTTTGTTATTTTGTTGTTATTCAAACTTAATGTTGTTCCAATTGCGGTTATAATTAAAGTATTACCTGAATATAACTCTACATATGAACCAGTTATTTGTATCGGATACCAAGTCGCTGTTGCTGTTTTTTTGTGATGCAATCATTCCTATTTTTGTATCAAAGGCTATGCCAATACCATCAAAAGAAGTAGGATTGGACGAACCACTTACTTCTAAAGTTGATGTAAATTTTTTATTCCCTCCTATGGTTTGGTCTCCTGTTAGTTTAACCACCGAAGTATCAAGAACGGAAACATCCACGCCATCAACAAGATTTACATTTGTTATGCTTTGGCTTTCATATCAATGCCCGCACTCACATTTATTATACTGCTAAATGTCTTAATACCCGCTATGGTTTGGTCTCCTGTTAGTTTAACCACCGAAGTATCAAGAACAGAAACATCAACACCATTAACAAAATTAACATTTGTTATGCTTTGCCCTCCCATATTTAATCCCGCATTTGCCGTTATTAATCCACTTGCAGTTATTGCTTTTGTTGTTAATAAACCTGCTGTGTCAATTTTCAGAGCGGTGTCCCATGGAACAACATCCCAAATGGTACTCCCAACATCATATAAAATTCTAAATTTATCATTAACTTTCGCGATCGCAAAACTTGAAGTCGCATAACTAGATTCCCATCCGTTAGAATCCATGTAAGCATCAAATGCCATACTTACACTACCATGCCCTAAATTGACTAACAAAAAAGTAGGATAATTGTCTTGTGATGTAATTGCTTGCATATGCGCACCACCAGTTCGGTCGCCATAATTACCATACATTCCATCCACCAGTAGCACCATTTCCTTTTGTTACTCTACCTATGATTATCGGTTTCCCATACCATGTTGATATTTTATCCACGAAATCCTTATTCCCCGTTATTGTTTGGTCTCCTGTTAGTTTAACCACCGAAGTATCAAGAACAGAAACATCTACACCATCAACAAGATTAACATTTGTTATGCTTTGCCCTCCCATATTTAATGTTCCCGTCATATTGAAAATTTCATCTAATCTCAGAAAAGGCGATGTTGTGTTTCTCCATTGCCCTGTGCTATAAATAAGCAATTGATTGCTGTTGGGTGTGCCCGTTATTGTTACGTCCGTTAATTTATCTAATTCAAAGTCGCTTATATAACTTGAAGTCAATGTAGCAAATGAAGTATTACCCAACCCGTCCGTTTTTAATACTTGATTAGCCGTGCCGTCCGCTAATGGTAAATTGTATTCGTTATTAATTGACACATAACCAGTATCAGATATCAACAAAGAGGAGTTATTATTTCGCGATGATATTGTTATGTCATCAGTCCTTGCTTGTATTGAGTTTGCTTCAATATGATCGCCATATAATACTCCATCAATTTCTAAATTCTCATCCACTATAACAGAGCCGTAAAAATAATCCATGGATTGCCCAAATGGTTCATAATTTAATAGAATTATTTTATATCGTAGAATATATAGTTTTAAAAAGTATGAATATATTCGGCCGATCGCAAGAACAGAAGTCAATAGATACTAAAACTATTGCCGTCACTGCTACCCCGACATTAACAAGCATTCAAAATGCGTATGTTGGTCTTGACGTTAGATCGCGGATGGAAAGTTCTACATTCACTACTCTTTGCACTGGCGGTTATGGTAGCAAAACAATATCAAATCTGGGATATGGTTATTTTATTAAAGTATCTTTTCGCGGGTCTTTAAATTTGCCCGCCCCGACTGGAATAGGAACTTTCCAGTTCTGGTTTCATAAAACGGACGGAACAAATGTTGATGACTTTTACAGCGAAGTGCTAAATTATACAACCGCCATTGAGTATAAGTCTTTTGATTGTGTGTGGCTAATTCAAAGATACGGAGTCCAAATGAAAATGATATGGTTCATGACTTGTCCAAATCCCGCGGATACCACCAATAATACAACAATACGAATTTCCGGAAATACGACTAATGAGGTTTTATTAACATATGCGACAGATGCTCCAATAACATTGGAAGTATATTATAAAACGGCATCTGCGGATTATGTATCTTTTAAACCATCATATTTTAATATTGATGTGCTGAGAGACATAGCACTAACCGCCGCTTACACATGAAATCTGTCATACATATCTTTTAGTGTCGTGAGTTTGCCCTCGTCTTGAGATAAAATATCGCGGAAAAATGTCTTATAATCTAACTTACCATATTTAACAATAGGGCGTTGGTCTGGTGGTATGTGTGCGTATCTACTCTCGTGCCATTTCTTCATATCCTCCTGCATTATGGTGCGGTCTTCCACTTTCATATACAAGAAATTAAACGGGTCTTTTGATACTTTCAAATGTGCCGTTATTATTTCATAGCAACTATACCCGCTCTGGGGCGGATTCCGCTTTGCTTTAATTGGTGTTTTCTTCTCATTTGGTGGCGTGGATGCTTCTAAAACTGGTAATTCTTTTTTTGCCAGTTCTTCTCCTACGTTGGCCTTGATTTCGGTGATACCAGCACTCAAATCACTTTCTTTAAAGGGTGTAAATTCTTCTATCTCATTAAAAACTACCTTCTTCAATGTATCAACAGAGGGTAATACAACTTCAACATTATCACCCTGCGGGGGTTGTTCGGGTCGGTATTTTTCATAAAATGCGATAATTTCAGGTTTGAGCGATTTGCTTGTTGGCAGTTTTATGTCGCTACTTAAATGAGTCCATTTTTCTATTTGACTTAGATAATCTTTTTGGTAGACATGCTATATATAAGCATAACAAAAAAAAAATCCGTTTTTTACATTGTTTATTCATCATCGTCATCGTCATCGTCATCGTCAAAAGCCCATTCATTGTCACCATAAATAACCTTCCATTGATTTTTACATTCTTCTAATGTTGGTAAATCCACGTATCTAACTCGCGCGCCTGCTTCCATCGTTTTCTTCTTTTCTACCATATTTGGCATTAGTTTTCTAAGACTAGTCCAGAAACTAACCCGCGAAGTGTGCGGGTCATTCGCATTTGCTTTATACACATCATACAATTCTTCTTTTGAAACTTCTTCACCAAACGAATTCCTGGAAATTGGTTTGTAATATATCCCAAGTTCAAGCAATCTAACCACCACTTTCTCAACTTTGAAAGAGATTTCACTTTTTGTTCTCGTAGCCCCTTCGTAATGATTGTTTCGCGGTCATTAAACTCGCTGAGGTCTCGTTCAAGAAGAAACTTTGCCAGTCGTTGCCTGTCAATAGATCTGATATCCGCAATCACTTTTCTCTTTTCGTCTGTTTTCATGAGTGCCAGTTCATCAGAAACTTCAAGGACAAGCCATCGTTGCTCTGTGGTGCCCGCTGGCACTACCCATTCTTCGTTTGAAGCAAGGACTAGAAATAACATATTTTCTAATGTTAGATTTGGTCAATATTTTTGTTTAAGAGTGAGCGTGTTTTCTGATACGAGTTGCTTAATTGTTCCCGCTCGTTCTTTATCACCACCCCAAACCATTTCGTCCATAAATACTACGATTGCTTTTGCGAGTTGCGCATTGAAATCGCCTAGTATTTCTCTAACGTCGGACGGCTGGAAGTAATAATCGGCACCTATTATGTCTTTGAATATTTCAAGAATAATACCCTTACCTGCTCGTTCAGTGCTTGTAAAAACTAATGATAAGTGTAGTTTTTGCCACGGCTTTTGATAAATGCTCGCAAACATATCGAGCACCTTTTTATATATATCCTGCCTTCCCCCACACCATCTGTTTAGGATATGTTGAAAGAATGCTTCATTTTTTTCTTCTTCTGCTGTGAATGATTTCACATCTCCTAATGTGTCCGCTGGAATTTCAAAACCCTTAAAGAAGTTATAAAACCCTTGCTTGTCGTTATCAAAGTATGCCTTGGGGTCAAAGATTACGTCATTTACTTCGCGTCTTCTCGGGTGTGTAGTCCTTATTTTATACAAATCAACGACATTCAATTTGGCGGGGTTTTTACCTAGCGCTATCCAGTCCTCCTTTGATAGGTTGGTCTTTACTCTTTTGTTTTTGAAGAATGATTCCATTGCCGATTCCGTCTTATAGCGGAATACCTTCTTACCTTCGGAATAAACATATTCTTCAATTATGGCGGGCTTGGCTAAATTAGCAAAAGTGTATGATTCATTCATCCAGGCCAAAGCAGTGTCTATCAACTCTTTGAATTTTTCTAAACTATTGCATTCGCTGGCGAGTCGGCGCAGGTCATCAATCGTGTTGATATTACGGACGATGGGGGGCGATAATTTGTGAATTTTCATACCTTTACCACTATCGTGGCAGTAGAATTACAACCCGTCTCTTCTCCATACTACATAGCAATTGTCGCTGTTGTTTTCTTCCCCGTTTATAATACATACTTGCGTCCCTATGGTTTTTAAAACAAACATTCTCTGCTTTATTTCAACATTTTCTACATTTGGTATTTTGCTGAGTATAATTTCGCGTATTTCGTCCAATGTGATATGTTGATATCGTTTCAAAGTTGTATATTCGGGAATTTTGACGTCGTAAAATGTATTGTCGTCGGGGCGCATAATCAGATAATCGTCAATTTCTACATCTTGTAGCAGTCTCAAAGTGTTTGTTTTTGGTGTGTATGAATACGGAAGCAAAACGTGGTCGCTATCCTCTTTATGAGAGTAGATAGTGCGAAAAGCCCTGTTTTTGTTATAGACGGAAATATCAAGTATGGTTCGCAACTCAATATTCTTGTCGGCTCGTTCAAACGTGAAGCAAAGGTCGGGATAATCTTTTTCAGTCAGCACGTCTACATACTTCCAAAACTCTTTTTGTGTTTCGCAGTTTTTGAATACCAAGCCGTTATCGTAAGAAAAATGGCACGACATTTTACCATTCTTGCTCGCGTCCAAGTATTTGGCTTTTTTGGGATTATACTTCAAACCCATATTAGCAAATACATTTTCCATGAGCGTGTTCCACCGCTCATACATTTTTTCTCGTGAGATTGATAATTCATCGCCATCAATGTCGGCAAACATTCGTTGGGGTTTGTTTTCCATTAATACTTCATAGTATTGCTTTTGGTCATCGGGCGTTTTTTCAATCAATTCAATGAAATCCTCTTGGCATGGCATAGTGGTAAATTGTTAATTCCCCCACTTGATAAGAACCGCATCAAGTGGTTTATCTCTCAGTGCTTCTTCTTGTTTCCAATACCATTGTTCATTGGTCAGTGTCGGTGCGGTCATATTATATAGTCGCTCTGATTTTTTTATAAAAATAAATTAATTATTTTATATATCCGTATATCCATGTATGGTGTTTTCCTTAATAGGTAACTATAATTTTTTATATATCGTTATGACAAAAAAAACAACTTGTCTTTTTTTACTTATTATCTTAGCCAAAAGGGTTTATCGTTTGTTCCACTTCTAATCTTATCCAAGCAATCGCAAGGGTCAAATCCTCTAAAAGCATTACAAAGAGTGCACCGATAAAATTTTTTTTCATACAAGATTTATGATAATACTTGTCCCTGTTCGGATATTTTTCTACAATCTTTTTTGGAATTGCCCTATTGCTATCACAATAACAACAAAATTTAATGTTTGGATTGTCAAGGGTGCGGATAAGCAACGACAAGTCTTCATTCATTTTATCATTCTTAAATCGCTTGATACATTCAGATCCCAGCACCATTTCGTTTCCGTTTTTTACATTTTTATAATGTAATTCTTCGCGATCTCGTGTGAGCAACAACAATATTGTTCTTCCCCGTTCTCTATATTTTCCATGAGTTTCCAGTCGTTCGTGTTCCATTTTCCATCGGGTGATAGAAACGAAACGGCATTGACTAGATTTAGAAAATAACTTCCATTCACGTAATCCAAATGGAGTTGTAAGTCTTCATATGTCCAATACGATCGGCTGTGAGAGGTGTCCATGGTTTATATAATAGTATATATATTTTTATATATAAAATAAATTATATATTGTTTAACATACTATTACGAAACGCCCTTAATTCAAGCAATTCAGCTTTTTGTTTTTCTTATTTCTCCTTTCACAGTAATTTTATTCTCTCTTGGTTCTTGTAATAGTATGCCTTCGCATTTTCCCTATTCTTATCAGGATTAGCCTTCAAAAATGCTTTCGCCCTTTCCCTTCTCCGTTGAACAATTTCTTCCTTGGTGAATTGAGGTGTCCTCGGCATTATGTCTCTTATATATATAATTATATTATTTTAATTATTTTAAATAGAAAATCCAAATTAACAAATAAATCTATTACCTTTTGCTATGTTATCACTCGCCCATAATGGTTGCGTGTTTGTATAATGAAGTCGTTTAATGGTCTCTTCCAATGTTGGATTTTCATATTTTAATGGTGTAATATGATCGATATGCCATTCTCCATAATTATCCCATATCATATTTTCCTTGAATTGCTTTTCAATATGTTTTCTAAATTCTTCAATATTACAACCTAAGTAATCAATAGATCTTTCTTTTTTTTCTTTCTTTAAAGCAAAGTAAACTCTTTTCTTTACAATACTAGATAAATGGCCACACGGATCACATTTGGGGCAGATACTTTTATGCTTATTGTGCTCACATATTTGAGAACCACCGCATTCTTTACATCTTTCTCTTCTTCTATTATGTTCACATATTCCACCACCACCACAATCTTTACATCTAGTCCTTATCCTATTATGTTCACATATTGATCCATCACCACATTTTTGCATTCATGTTTTATATTTTTATGCATATACACATCGCACTACCACCGCATTCTATACATTCATATTTTATATTTTTATGCCTACATATTGCATTACCATCACAATCTTTGCATTCATATTTTCTTCTATTATGTTCACATATTGCATTACCGCCACAATCTTTGCATCTGTCTTTCGTTTCTTGTGTTCACACTTGCCCTTTTCCGCAGTTTTTCTACATTGTTCTCTACACTTATCACATGTTTTAAGTCGTCGTCCTTTATTATTCAAAAACTGAACTGGCAATCGCCAACATTTACACTTTCCACACTTCTCGTGCTTAACTTCCTCTGACATTACTCTTTAATATAACATTATCATTACTTTTAAATAGAAAATCCACCCGTCTTCAAAGACGCGAAAACGTCGCTGTGGCGACTTGGACACTTGAGTGGTATTGAGCAACCGAGAGAGACACAATCGTCTTAGTATTAATAGTGTCCAGGGTTGTCCGAGTCCGACCCTTTTTGTTTAGAAATTATATAAGAGGGGGTATAATAAAAAGGGGAGAGGAAAAAAATTTACTTTTTTTAATAAAAGGTTGGCCGACTTGGACTATAAAAAAATGTGTAATACGAAGAAGAATTATATAACAAATATTGAAATTTAATCAGGTAAAAGTGTCCAACCTTTAAAAAACCGACTTGGCCGTGGCCGACCATGGGGTTGGCCATAAATAGGAGAAGATATTTTTACTCCCCCTGCTCTTATATTCATCCTCTCGCTTGCTGTATTTTCCCCTGTTGTGTGTATTTCCCCCTAACCCCCCGCCACTCACTTCGTGAGTGTCCGCCCCCCTTCCCCCCATTTTTGGGGTGTGATCATTTATGTATTCGCGACTTGTCCAAACGCAAAGTATTAAACAAGCCTTAAAAACATAAAAAACCAACATTTGACATCTAGAAAACATACATAGAATACAAAAAAGTGTCAAATGTTTAACATAAATTTATCTAACTGAGCACATTAAGAGAGATTACGACGAAAAGACACATAAACCATATACACGCAGTTTATATATATTTTTATGAAATAAAAATATGGTTTATGTGTCTTTTCGTCAAAATCTCTCTTAATGTGCTCAGTTAGATAAATTTATGTTAAACATTTGACACTTTTTTGTTTTCTATGTATGTTTTCTATATGTCAAATGTTGGTTTTTTATGTTTTTAAGGCTTGTTTAATACTTTGCGGTTGGACAAGTCGCGAATACATAAACGATCATATATATATATATATATATATATATATATATATATATATATATATGTATATATAATCAAGGACATCGCAGGCTATAACATCACTATATATACATATATATATATATACATGTATGGCTGCAACAACATCACTACGTTTCTTGAATGGAACTCAGGTATATATATATATATATATATAATATATGTATATATATATATGTATTGTGTGTGTGTGTGATTACACATACATAAAAATGTAGATCTAGGTTTAGGTGTAGATATATATAAAGGGTATACATATATATATACATCTATATCTATATCTTTGTGTATATATGTATGTATGTATATATATGTATGAAAAGGCGCGAACGCACAATGTTTTCACATCACACATACGCACGTGGCAGGCATGTGGATGCACAATGTTCCACGCACACGCGGGGAATCGGCGCGAACACACACTAGTACATTATGCGGCTAGCCACAAATTTGGCGTTTTTTGCGGGCGAGCCGGAGCCGGGCCGGCGAGCCCGCAAAACACGTCAAATTTGGCGCGCCGCATATGTAGTTTTTATCGGTAACCTGACCACATTTTGTGGAGGTGACCGATAAAATCTTTTTCACATCACACGTGTTCACGCACACGTGGGAAAACGGGCGCAAAACGCACAATGCTTCACATCATACACATACACATCACTCACAATGTTTTTTACATCACAACATACACACACATGGTAGGCGTGGACGCACAATGCTTCACGCACACATAAACACATACATACATACATACATACATACATACATACATACCATTCATACATACCATACATACATACATACATACATACATACATACATACATGCATACATACATACATACATACATACATACATGCACATACTGGCAGGATTGGACACACGTGGAAAACGGGCGCGAGCACACACAATGTTTCACATCACACACACACGTGGCAGGCGTGGGCGCACAATGTTTCACGCACACGTGGAAAACGGGCGCGAACACACACACTATGTTTCACATCATACACACCACACACACACACAAACTCACACACACACGTGGCAGGCGTGGGCGCACAATGTTTCACGCACACGTGGGAAACGGCGCCGGCCCGGCAATGGTTGTGGGACACGTGCAAGCGAAGTAAGAAGTTAACCCTGGCCCTGTGTTTGTGTATGTATGTATGTATGTATGTATGTATGTGTGTGTGTGTGTGTGGTGTCTGGCTGTGGACGCGGTGTCCAGTTTTGAACGTGTGAATTTGTCCACATGAAAAATTCCTAGTTCTTAAGTGCAATGAGCAACCACTTTAAGCGTTTTGTTCTCAGTCAATACCGATGTCCAGAAACTGTATCTTAGCTCATTAGTAAGCTCTTGACGAGAGCTTTCAAACGAGCCAGTGCTCAAGCGACAGCAACCAGCATTGGCTGAGATCGAAGCACTTGAAGTCATTGCTGATTGTAGTTAAGAACTAGGAACTTCACATTTCAGGGTGACAGCGCTAATTTCCTGGGCTCGAAATACACCTCCAAAATGGGACACTGCGTAGAATATTGGACTCACAAAGTAAGGGTTAAATTAAGTTAAGTTAAGTTAAGTTAAGTTTAGTTAAGTTTAGTTAAGTTTAGTAAGTAATTAAGTAAGTAAGTAAGTGATTGAGTAGCCAAGTAAGTAAGTAGGTAAGTAAGTAAGTAAGTAAGGAAGGAAGTGATTGAGTAGCTACGTAAGTAAGTAAGTAAGTAAGCAAGTAGTAAATAATAAGTAAATAAGTAAGTAAGTAAGTAAGTAAGTAAATAAGTAAGTAAGGAAGTGATTGAGTAAGTAAGTAGGTAAGTAAGTAAGTAAGTAAGTAAGTAAGTAAGTAAGTAAGTAAGTTAGTAAGTAAGTAAGTAAGTAAGTTAGTAAGTAAGTAAGTAAGTAGGAAGTAAGTCAGTAAGTATGTAAGTAAGTAAGTAAGTAAGTAAGTAAGTAAGTTAGGTAAGTTAGGTAAGTAAGTTAGGTAAGTAAGTAAGTAAGTAAGTAAGTCAGTAAGTCAGTAAGTAAGTAAGTAAGTAAGCAAGCAAGTAAGTAAGCGAGTAAGTAAGTAAGTAAGTAAGTAAGTAAGCAAGCAAGCAAGTAAGTAAGTAAGTAAGTTAGGTAAGTAAGTAAGTACGTAAGTAAGTAAGTAAGTAAGCAAGCAAGTAAGTAAGTAAGTAAGTAAGTAAGTAAGTGAGTGAGTAAGTTAGGTAAGTAAGGTAAGTAAGGTGTAAGTAAGTAAGTAAGAAGTAAGTAAGTAAGCATTTAGGTATATTATTTTAGCCAACCGCCTCATTTGCCTGATATTTATCTCGTTAGATAGATAGATAGATAGATAGATAGATAGATAGATAGATAGATAGATAGATAGATAGATGGATGGATGGATGGATAGATAGATAGATAGATAGATAGATAGATAGATAGATATTTAGATAGATAGATGAATGATAGATAGATAGATAGATAGATAGATAGACAGACAGACAGACAGACAGACAGATAGACAGATATATAGATAGATAGATAGATAGATAGATAGATAGATAGATAGATAGATAGATAGAAAGATAGATAGATTGGGCACGAAAGAGAAGCTGCAGACTGGCTATCATTGTGTACAGATAGGACATAATGGCAATGGTGAGGCATTTTGAAGGACATAAAGGCAATAGTGAGGCATTTTGAAGGACATAAAGGCAATAGTGAGGCATTTTGAAGGACATAAAGGCAATAGTGAGGCATTTTGAAGGACATAAAGGCAATAGTGAGGCATTTTGAAGGACATAAAGGCAATAGTGATGCATTTTAAGGATATCAAGGCAATAGTGTGCATGTTGTTGTTGTAGCCAGCCGCACAATTGGGCTTATTTTTCTTTCGGGTACGAAGGAAAAACTGCAGGTACATACATACATACATACATACATACGTACATACGTACATACAAACGTACGTACATACGTAGATACATACATACACACACATACATACATACATGCATACATGCATACATACATACATACATACATACAACAGGCTAGCTACCAAGCCAACGACTGCAACACTACCAGCATCGCACTGGTGTCCGAAACACTACGCCAAGGGCATTGCCAAGTACCCGGTCTTTATAAATATAGATATAGATATAAATATAGATATAGATATAGATATTATTAGATATAGATATAGATATAGATATAGATACAGATGTAGATGTAGATGTAGATATAGATATAGATGTAGATGTAGATATAGATATAGATATAGATATAGACATAGATATAGATATAGAAAAAGATATAGATATAGATATAGATATAGATATGGATATAGATATAGATATGAATAATAGGTATAGGTATAGGTATAGGTATAGGTGTAGATATAGGTATAGATATAGATATAGATATAGATATATAGATATGGAGATATGGAGATATATAGATATAGATATAGATATAGATATAGATATAGGCTATAGAGATAGAGATAGAGATAGAGATAGAGATAGAGATAGAGACGGAGATATAGCAAAATTGCTTCTGAGGACGAGTGAAAAATTTCGGCCAGGACATATTTCGGTCAGTGATTTTTCACCGCAGAATACGTTGTTTTTGCATAAAACTTTGGGTGGCCGGAACTTCCTAGCCTTTTCACCGCAAGATACGTTATTTTTGGCTAAAACTTGAGGTGGCCGAAATTCTTCACTTTTCCTTGATTGTATTTGTGCGTTTCCTTTCTTTTTGAACAGGTTCGAGGCC